>JAIPMN010000460.1:353-42169 GCA_020650975.1 Apostichopus californicus
TATGTAGGTACAGTACTGTATGTTATATGATACTATGTAGGTACAGTACTGTATGTTATATGATACTATGTAGGTATAGTACTGTATGTTATATGATACTATGTAGGTATAGTACTGTATGTTATATGATACTATGTAGGTACAGTACTGTATGTTATATGATACTATGTAGGTACAGTACTGTATGTTATATGATACTATGTAGGTACAGTACTGTATGTTATATGATACTATGTAGGTACTGTACTGCATGTTATATGATATGATGTAGGTACAGTACTGTACTGTATGTTATATGATACTACATAGGTACAGTACTGTAAGTTATATGATACTATGTAGGTACAGTACTGTATGTTATATGATACTACATAGGTACAGTACAGTATGTTATATGATACTATGTAGGTACAGTACTGTATGTTATATGATACTATGTAGGTATAGTACTGTATGTTATATGATACTATGTAGGTATAGTACTGTATGTTATATGATAGTATGTAGGTACTGTACTGCATGTTATATGATACTATGTAGGTACAGTACTGTATGTTATATGATACTATGTAGGTACAGTACTGTATGTTATATGATACTATGTAGGTACAGTACTGTATGTTATATGATACTATGTACTATAGGAACAGCTTCATGTGAATCTGGTTTAAGTACATCTATACAGCAACAATAGTACTTGCAACATTTTGAACTAATTAAAAATTCCAGGAATGACTTCTGAATTGATGATATACTGTACTGTACAGTATCGGGCAAAATGAGAAAAACTTAGACATTGATGTGGATGTTTTTTTGTTTTGTTTTTTTATCATTGTAATTATTATTTCTTGAATACTGTGTTCTGTAATGAAGCGATTAATGGTTACTGAAGGTTATTTGTTGTATTTAATTTATTAGTAGAGTAATTTACTTTGCTCCTTGCTTACCTGTTTCCTTGCAACCTCAGCACTCTTGTTCAACTATGAGAATGAACTGGTATCCATTTAACACTGTGCGTCCTCTATGACCAGGTCCCTCTGGTCAATGCCCTCCCTTCTCATTCTACCTCCCAAAGTGCTTAGACATTCATTTTGTATGTACAGTAGTGTACAGTACAGTACTGTAGAAGTCTGATATGTCATACAGCATGGGAGCAATGTGTTCAAGTTTAAGCTCATCCCCCCCCCCCCCGCATCCTTTTGGCCACCAAATAGACTTTCAAACATACAGTTTGTAGATACTGAGGTGTCCAACAATCATTTAAGAACCATATTAAATTTTCCTCATTAAGCTGTACATACTGCAAAGTTGCACTACACTGTCATACTCACTTTCGTCTCTAACAAATGTAATTACCGTTCAGTGTAGAGACAGTGTTTAATGAGTCCACCTTGTCGATGCTAGTTTACAGTTTGGAACCATTTTGTTTAAGTTGATATCTGCTGTATGAGCATGGAGTGTACTGTAGTGGATAGATCATTCTGTTTATGATTTATATTTTATAGCAGATAATTTTACAGATTTTGTTACCAATTTGGCAATCTTGTAGTTTGGTTAACTTGACATGTCTTAATAGTTATGGGTAAGATCAGTATTTTTTTTTTCTCACATTAACACTAGACATTAAAAGTCTGCTGTTTGAACATTGAAAACAAAGTCAGTACAAATAAGGGTCATTAAAAATGGAATATCAACATGTACAGTACTTTACACAAGTTACTGACAAAGGAGGACCAATGTTTTTCTTTGGGAAAGGGGGGAGGAGGCAATTTTTTTCTGAGTAGATGCAAATATTTTGAGACAATTTAAAGAACAAAATCCCAATACTAACGATTAAACACAGTGTTTCAGTTTTTGATGCAGCCCACCATGTATACTTAGCAGCTCTGTGCGTGTGTGTATGTCACACAGTTTATTTTTACTAGAACATATTCTGTTTTAAGTCTTAGTGTATTAACCTTTCGTTACCTGCACATAGGGGATTTTTCCTTCATTACTCTCTTCCTTGTGTCCTATACAGTACTTTACACACTCCAACCTACGTATCTAAATTTGTACAGTACGTATATGTGTGAGTTACAGCATTGTATGAATACATACATGTATGTGTTTCTGTCAGCATTTATATCAGGCCTAGAATTTCAAAAATTTTAGCCACTCCCTGTACCCTAAAAAATACCACTGCATAAACACTCTTTAAGTACTGGCTAAAATTAAATTCCAACTTACATTTTCCTTTTAATTTTAAACTAAAAAAAAAGCAATTTCAATTTTGCATTGTCAGAAAAATTCCATTTGCCTTTTTTTTCATCTTCTGGCCATTTGATGGTGAAATCCACTGGCATTGAAAGTTAAAGTTGAAGGTTTACAGTCTTGTTCAAGGTCAAGGCCCCTACACATGACTATACAACACTAACCCCTGGTCATTGGTAACTTGTCACACCCACACACCAAAGTATGCACAATTCAAACAATCCCTCACCGGACACTACAGCACACCGCAACTATGTCCCCCAGGGGACTCGTAGGTGTACAGTAGTGCGCTGTACTGAAATTTAGCCAGTAAATATCATGAATTTCAAGGCCTGATTTGTTGGGGTTTTATGTCCTGGCAGTTATCTGATTCCTTTAAATTGAAAGTTAAATGTTTGCTCAATTACCTTTTAACAGTTCCTCGCAATTTGAATTTTGTTTTTGTATTGTAACTGAGTAACATGTATGTACTATTTGTGGTACCGTCAGGAAGTGTTCGCATTCTGCTACGTACAAACTTCCTAACCAAAGACAAACCTTGTTTTGCATTCCCTTCTCCATGTTAGGCATGCAGGTGAAGATGCTACCACAGTTGTTCTGTATCAAGTAAACGAGGCACTGCAAAGGATTTTTTTCTGCGTATATCAGTTGATAGCTGATCACCATGACTGTAGAGACGAAGACTGGGCCGGTGAGTGGTGAAACCACTCCCGACAAACCCACTGTACCCGCGGAACCAACGGAAGAAGACATCACACAAGAAGAGGTGAGGAGATCATGTACTCTGTTCATCTCGTAAATAAAATGCTTGACATATTCTAACTCTTATCGAGGAATTTCGTTCACCATAAAATTACATTCCTATATAATAATAATATATATATATATATATATAATATTTGATTTTTATATAGCGCTTTACACCAGCGATAGTTCTCAAAGCGCTTTACAGACGTTGTATTACCCCTGGTCAATGATAACCTGTCCCAGAGACAATCCCTCCAGTCGGCAGAAGTTATATACTGCGCCCAATGACAAGTTACCTCACAGGTACCCATTTAACCCCCTGGTGGAGAGAGGCAAGTGAGATAAAACATCTTGCCCAAGGACACAACGCAATGAACTAGGCAGGAATTGAACCAGCAATCCTTGGATCACGAGTCCGACGCCTTAGCCAATTGGCTACCACGCTCTCAATTGGCCACCATGCTCTCAATATATAAGAGTTTATTATTCATTGTAAAATTGAAGGCTTGATGTATAAAAATGAGTGTACACCAAAAACCAGCATGATTCCTTACAGTACGTAACCATTAAACGAGAATCTCTTTACAGATTCTGCGGTACTCATTTGCTATAAAGCGCGTATTGTTTTTATAGGGTGATGTCATCACCATTCATATATATCGATAATAAACAATCTTTTCCAGGGTATTCAAGATGGAGAAGCGGGGGAAGAGAATGACAGCAATGAAGTAGAGTTTCCGTTGGATGCCCTCAGCCGCTTGGATACCATGATCAACAAGCCAAGATGGATCATCCCAGTCCTTCCCAAGGGAGAACTGGAGGTACTCTTGGAGGCTTCCATAGAGCTATGCAAGAAAGGTAAAATCCCTTGGGAGTTGCGAAGATTAAAATATAAAATATAAAAAATAATATATAAAGAAAATAAATAAAAATAATAATAAAATATAAATAATAATAAATGCAAGCCAAGATGGATCATCCCAGTCCTTCCCAAGGGAGAACTGGAGGTACTCTTGGAGGCTTCCATAGAGCTATGCAAGAAAAGTAAAAACCCTTGCGAAGATTAAAAATATAAAATATAAAAATATAACATATAAAGAAAATAAATATAAATAATAATAAAATATAAATAATAATAAATATAAATAATAAAAAAATAATAATAATAAAAATAAAAAATGGACTCCATCATTTGAAATCATTCATTAATTTTAATGCTTTTAATGGCTAGTATGGAATGGTCAGTCCTCTGTGTCAGGGAATACTTAAACCTTTATTGCATGGCTAATTAGTATGCAAATTTTATGGAATTGCTTATTAATGCAAACTGTGAGAACTAAATTTTTCCCCAGATCTGTAAATGTTTCACAAGATGCCTTTTGCTGAATTTTGTACATTTATTGACATAACTGTAACTTATAAGTAAAGTATTACTCACATTCGCTTGATCTTGTGAAACACTCCACCCATATCAATTGCAGCACACACAATACACAGCTGTAAGGTGAATTGGGTGAGGGTTTTAAAATGCTTTGAAAGTCAGTGACTCAAAGTCTCTACGTAGTATTATAAACATTTGATGATATTAACCCTATACGACAGCCCACAGTATTTTGTACGATCATGACATCATAAGATCACGAGAAAATAATCTCTGAGTCTGTTGTTAATTTTTAGTGTGGAGGGATTCATACATGAGGAGGGATTCATAAATTAGGAGGTGGTTTTTTAAGAATACATTCTGAAGTTTTTCAAATGTCACCATGTTCAGCAAGGTTGGAAACAGATCTTGTCTGGTTAAGCTACAAAAGAGTCAGCACAAGATTTACTGTGACTTATACTCAGGTTCACGAGATTAGTCGCGATTTGATTGCACCAGGTTATTATTTATTTATTTTTGTGCAAAATATGAAAATTCAATTTTGCGGACTTGACTGAAAATATTTCAAAGTTTCTTGATTGGTTGACGATCAAGCGTGTGTAAAGTTGCCAAACGATAGTTGGCAACTTTTCGTCGCTAAAAGTGTGTACTACTCATGAGTGGTAATACACAAAGGTTAGCTGGAATATATCACACTATGTGTGCATTAAGGAAAGTGCAGGTACTTTGCCCAGAAGTGTCCGTCAGAGATTCCTCAAAGGAATTCTCAGTGAATTCAGAGACCGCAGCTTGTCAAATTTTGCAGAACTGGATTAAGACCGATATGAGAGTGCCCTCTATTGCTGAAGGGCGTGGCCGGAGATCCCATCAGTTTAATGTAAATACTAACGAAAGACTTATTACGTTGATTTTATCATTAATATTTGCTCCATAAATATTTCTTTTGATCAGGTCTAGATATTCATTGTGAGCCATGCCAGAGATTTTTCCAAGATGGTCTCATGACGTCTTTCACCAAAATTCTCACGGACGAAGCTGTCAGTGGTTGGAAGTTTGAAATTCAGGTAACCGTGAGGAGTGATAAACCATGTCTTCAAACTGTGACATTTCAGTACTTCATCTATTCATTCTTTTCTGAAACCATAAGAAAGAAAGAAAAAAACACATTTCATCATTAACATATTAGTCAGATCAATGTTGATCTCTTCAAAGTATCAATAAAATTGATACTTTGCTGAAATGTAATCCAATAACTGCTCAAGTGGGATGATTTTGTAATACTGAGCTCCCTTCTCTCGAGTCTTTACCCTCTTGGTGCGAGGTAGGGTGAAAGAGAGAGGTAAAGTCAGAGTTAGGTAGACTTGAATACTCAAGCTTTATAGCAGCTTTTTCAGTTTGATCATCGTAATTTTTTTTCCAACATACCCAGAATTACTCAAAATAATATTGCAATTGAGCTCACAAAGACAATTGCCTAAATTTTTTCAGACAAATGAGGGTTATTTAATGAGTGGGTTAAAAAACAGGGTTCAATCCCCAGCATTTTTGTTGTCTAGACACTTTTCATGGAATTTAAGCACGCACACTTGAAACCTGCAGTCAAAGTTTACCTTTCTGACTTCGACTCACCTATTTTTTAAACGAAAAGATTGGATAGTCAAGATAACATGCTCTGTTGATGAATGATAGTGTGGTGGAAAATATCTGTCATCAGACATGAGAGAATAAAAAGACTTGAAAGTTACTTGCAAGGAAGTCCAATTACTTTTTTATTATTTTTCAGAAAACTTTCTCTTATAAAGACGTATGTAGATAGATATTTAATGAAATGATGACATATGTTATAATTTTACCGCAGAGATGCATCTTGAAGAACTCGGAGAAGTTAATCGAGCTAGCGGTGATCAAACTCTCTCAAGATTGGTTTCCGCTACTAGATTTACTTGCCATGGCACTAAACCCCCACTGCAAGTAAGTTTTGGAGATTTGATGCTGGGAATTTATTCACTTGTGAATCACAGGCAGCCAGGGGGAGGGGGGGAGGGGCAAGAGTGGGAGTACATCCCCACTTTCAACCTCTCACAAGAGTTCAAAATTTGTCATTAGCACAACCCTGCATTATACTGAGTTATATATTTGTGTTTAGTCAAATCCTAGGTCCACCCCAGCCTTGTACTTTAATTAAAAAAAAGTTGGTGCTTTTATGCATCTAGTTACATTTCTGCCACATTACGACCAGAGTACAAAGTGTAACCGTTTAGTTTTACCTTATTATTGCATCAGTAACACAGTAGATTGTTTACGTTCTAATTATCTATTTGCTCTGATGGAATATAGCTTGATTAATACGATAACAACAGCTTTTGTAGGCCTAACCTCAGTAACATATGCCATATTTTTCCTTTAATCCAGCAATGAAAAATAATTACTGTACCAACTAACAGCACACTTGTACAGCAAGACAAAATGCTTCCACAGTGTTCTAGCAAACACCTGACGGCTTGCATGAACTCTGCATGAAAGATCGGCAAAGTTGATAGCAAAATTGTCAACTGGTTGTGTAACTTAAAGCAATGATACGTAACCATCTACTGTGTGAGGTTGTGTTATAAGTCTTTTGATGGATGCAGTACTTTTGTGTACTTCTTCTTGTAGAGTGTTTGGCTGTAATTTGACTCCTTTGTAGCATCAAAGCTCCAAATAATAACGTTTAAAGACAACCAGCAATAATTAACCATTTGCAAGGGTTAACTGTGTTGAGCTCAAACGGTGTCATATTTCCTTTGCGTGCTTAACATTTGATTTCCGTCAGTTCAGGGTGATAGTCTGTTTAGGGGGTCTGAAGTGGGATGAACCCTACCATACATGTACCATTATCTTTAATTTTGTTGAAGCAGTTTGTTTTTCGCTGTATAACTTTCTTTGTGCTACGGCTCACTGCTTGTGTCTGGAAAGCACTGCTCAGTGTACTACTAGGCTCTCTGACACAGAAATTTCACAGAAAACTAGCTTATTAATTTGCAATCTCTCTCTTTTCAAGGTTTCATGTCTTCAATGCCACCAGACAGTCAGAAACTGCACCAGAGGTTTGTTATCATTTCATTTCTTCTCCTGTAAATGTTTTCATAGGATTTCTCCCTCTAGCAACAAGTGTTAAGTTATAAGGAATTCTCTGTGTCAGTGATTCTTTCATATATATTGTTTTAGCTTTTTCTTTTGATTTTGAGTTTGTCAGTGTGGTAGGCTGCAGGAAGGATTGTCGATGTCATAAAACTTTAGATGAACAACTTGGTTACATATCAAATAGATAATATGAGGCATTAATAAAAAGCCTAGACAGATTACTATAATAGATAATGAATAAGATCCAGGCAGTTGAGACACTTTTCTAATGCTAATACCACTCTATACTGCTCCCCGTATCATGCTTAAATGCACTCGTATTGACAGTATGTACAGTTCCTAACCTTTATCTGACAGAATTAGGATATTCATACTGCTCATACTGTCAATACAAGTGCTTTTAGGCGGGACACGCAAGTACAGTATAACATAGTTGTCCCAACTGGGGATGAGGTCATTACAGTTCATGAATATTCATAAAGTACTTGAATTGTTGCATTATTCATACTCAATATGTTTATTCACCAGGTATCAGAATTTTCAGGTATAATTGGTTTTTTTTGGCGGTCTGCATGCTTTATACGATCCAATTATCCAAACACCTGCTAGAAAATATCTGTAGGAAATTGTTCTTGTTTGTGAACGGTCAAAATGGAAAGGAAATGCATAAATGGCCTATCTGATATACCCTTACAGTTAAACCTTACTGTGGTATGTAGTAGGTGTGCATCTACTGTACTTTATGAAGATGTATAAATAATATTTTGATGATTAATACTCATTATGTTTATTCATCATGTCTGAATTATCCAATGAATTCATTTGCTTAATCTGCAAACTTCCTTTCCGGACTACCTGAAAACCAGTATTGAAATTTGGCATAGAACAATACCTGACCTGTATCTAAAAAAATCATTCTGTTTCATGTTACTGGCTCACTTGTAAAAGGCTCAATCCGTTTCATAACTTCATCTTCGTATCTTTTTCTTTTCTTCTACTTTCCAGGAAATAGGAACCGAAAGGTTTGCTAAGCCACCAGATGCAAGAACACCAAAGGTAAGATCTTATCGTATCGTCATTTACTTTAGTTCTGTCTGAAGATCCAACGTTTCTGATTCTGCCGTCACAGTTAATGAATATTTATGAATTGAAGAGGCTGTAGGGTGTTTCTAGGAATTTGGCCTCACCAAGCGTTCTAGTTGATTACTACTACGTAGTTGAAAATATATATTCTGGATTGAGCTTGCATGAAATAATTGTATAGTATGAAGAAGTGTGAAAGGAGAAGGTGGGGGGGGGGGTTGTGAGGGTAAGTGGGGGAAGGGGGAGACATGGAGAGGAAAGGGAAGATCTGTTTGGAATAATTATGATTGATCAAGTAGATAACAAAGACGTTTCACCTTTGGAACTTTTTCAAGAGAACATATATGCCGAGAGTGAAACAGTGAATGGTAGCAATGTCATTTAGAAATAACATTTCCCAGCTCAGTGTCGTGGTTAGCAACAAGGCAAATAACATGTACAACTTTTAATTTTTGTAAATATTATAGTAGTTGCTGGCATTTGAAGATAATGATACACAACTGCTTCCTACAATAATGCATCAATCATTCAAGGTTTATGGTGAAACATCGAAAAAACATAGTCCTAAGATACACCCACCTTATCCTTGCCTCATTTCTCCTGTTGTACACTCCTTATAAGTTTTATGGATGAAATATACTTACCATAATTCTCGTCTCCTCTCCCGTTTCACCGCCCACCCACCTTCTATTTTTATTGGTAACTACAGACGTATTTATTTTTGTCAATTCATTCGTAATGCTGATTTTTTTCGGTCTACAGGGTTGGCTTGTTGATTTAATCAATAAGTTTGGCTCCTTGGAAGGATTTGAGATTCTCCAGCAGAGGTTTCTCAGCAAAGACCAGCCACTGAATGTATCTGTCATTCATGCTCTGATAAGGTGAGAGAGCCTCTTCCATGTTTCTGTCATTCATGTTGTGATAAGGTGAATTCTCGTCCATACGTTGTTTGATCACAGCTCTGGTGGATTTGAAGGGGGAGCCTCTTGAATCATAATTATATCAAAGTTTATTGCCACCATTATTTGGAGATTTATGCATTATTAGATGATAGCTGTGTTTATTTCTGTCCTACATAGCATTATTTAGACTTTAACTCTTAAACTACCTCAAAACAAGAGTCTGCGTGTGTGTGTGTTCTGTTTGGGATTGTGTGCTTGAAAGAAATAATTTTAATTGCTTGCAATGTCTCCTTTGATTTCTCTTCTGGCCTTTTGGGAGATTTATGCATTTTCTGATGCATTATCTGTAACAAGGATCAAATTCTATTCCCCCCCCCCCGTTGCTTGTTAAGTTAGGGGTTGTTTCAGTTGAATTAATAAGTAGATATTTGTTTATTTTTATATCTATCTTTATATACTTTCCTTCAGAGCAGTATATATGCTTTTCACTCATTAGTTCCTCAAAGCAAAAGTGTGTGAGCGTGTTTATTGTTTGCAGTGCGTGCTTGAATGAAATAGTTATGACGACTTAAAATGTCCGTTGATTTTCACTACAGGCCTTGGGGTATGTGCTATGAGATGCTAACACAGAACACTGTACAGACATTCTTTATGCCAATTGTGGTAAGTATCCTCAATCCATCCATCACCCCCCTCCCCCCTCCCCAAAAAATATTAGAAGTTTGTAGCACCACTGTGAAAAATGCTATCCCAATGTGGAGTTTGACATAAGGATCGAGAAAATTTCCAGCAATTTTGTTAGAAAAATGATTTGCAACAGTGGGAATATCCCTTTGAAGCCAGCCAATCTTTGATATAATCTCATATTTTGCTGATGGCTGTTTCAGGAGGATTTACAGTTTTTAAATCTGAAAGAGAGAATTCTTTTTGAGTTCCAAATATGATAACATACAGCTCTGTCCGCTGACTCCGCTCTAGGGAACGATTCCGAAACTAGAAATGTGCAAGCTTTCGTCGAATACGTTGCAGGATCGTCCGGTCTGGAGATGGAAATTAAAAATTTCACATAGACAATGAATTGGGATAGTCATTCCTTAAACGTTTAAATCTGATGAAACAATTTGAGTTTTGCCTCTTTGGCATAGTTGTTTGGTCAAACTCATAATCCAGCTTGTAATTGTCCTAATACTTCAAAATTTAATGTTAAGTGGAATGAGGAACAGGAACTCATTAAAAATATGGTTTTATTTTTTTATAAACTCTTGGATGATGGATAATCATTTTACTAAAGGTTTCAAAACTGAAAGTAAATACAAGCACTGTTTTGTTTCCTCTTATTGGCTTATAATGATTTGGGATTTCATTTGGATGTTATCATTGATTATATTTAGAAGGATGAAGTAACTTTCTCTGCTCATCAAATGTTTTGTTGAGGAAATTTTCACGTGAAACTGACCGTAAGACCGTTAGTATCTGGTGGACTTCAAAGGCTATCACCGTTAAGGTTGGAGGGGGGAGGAGGGGAGTCGTGGGAGGGATGCGGGTGAGGGAAGGCTTGATGGCAGACTTTTTGAGCAGGATATTAGTTCAGGGATGATCATTTTTTTTCTCCTTTCAATTTTTTTTATTTTTTTGCCGCTCAATTTTTTTCGGCTGTCTTTTCTTCCACATATCGATTATCTAGCCAAATACATGACATTGCTATTTGTCTTGGGAGAATATGCAGGGTAAAAATGACAAAATTTTTGTAATGCGACTAGCCCATTGCTCAAGGAATCTCGCTCCTGCGATTGTCACAACATCAAAAAGTATTACACAACCCATCTGCCACAAATGAAACAGTGGTTACTCTTTGAGTTTATTAGAATGTCGTGAGGATGGGTATTCTGATCACTTCTCTTTCCTGAATTCCCCTCGTCGACAGGATCGCATTGTGGAATACCTTGATAGTCTTTCAGACGAGGAACTGAAGAAGGAATCAAAGAACGAGTCTAGGAATGATGCCCTGTCCCTCATCATCAAGGTGAGTGACTTTCATATCAAAAGTAACCTTCCCACAGAGCATATCTCCACTGTTTCACAAGAAAAGTTTCAACAAGATTTGCGTAACAAATTTTCCAGAAACAAGCCTCCACTTACATCACTTATTTGATGAATGACGTGAGACGGTGGTTGAACATTTAAGAGGCCTTTGTAATATTCTTTTCTTCCAGTCCAGTCCAGTCCAGTCATGCTTTAGAAGAGACTCATTAAACTCTAAAACATTGACAAGTTTCTTTTGTGTGTGATTTTTACCTGTGATTTCACTGTTAGTATATTTCATGGATAAGAATGCACAAAATACAGTTAAATTAGGAAAGGACATGTAATGATAGTTGTATGGAGGTGTATGAAGTTAAGATTCTATTACCTTGAAGTAAATGGAAAACTGCCTGGGAAATCAGAATCAACTGGATACAAGCACAGAATATTATTGGGGCTAGAATGGGATTTGAAAACAGTGACATCAATGTTAGTAACTTTCAGGTTTTCAGTTGTTACACCCAGGTAGGATATCAGAAAAAAAATAAAGTGGAAAGTTTACAGTCTTGTTCAAAGCCAAGGCCTCCCTCACACGACTNNATGACTTTACAACTTAATCCCTGGTCATTGGTAACTTGTCACACCCACACACCAAAGTATGCACAGTTCAAACAACCCCTCCAGGGGCTTTACAGCACACCACATCTACGTGTCCCCTGGGGGACTTCTGACAAGGTGCAGCCACAAACCGGCTCACGCAACTGTATTTATATTTTACCTCGCAAGACCCCATATAAACACCTGGGTGAAGAGAGGCAATGGAGTTCAAGTGCCTTGCCCAAGGACACAATGTAATGATCTGGCCAGGACTCGAACCTGCAATCCTTAGATCGCCAGTCCTTTACCCTGACCACTTGACCACAACACTCTCATCCAATATTGTAGGTGTTCTTTGATGGTATGAGTTCAAATGAAAATGAAAATTCTTTGGAAACAATTGTAACAAGATAGAAATACGCAGCATATTTTGAAGGTAGTAGACAGAATTTTCAATTGTCTGGCCTTGTGTTAGGTCATCATATGCAATGTGTGCAACCTTTTCATCATGTAAAGGGCCAGTGTGCATTGAATCACTACTTATTGTCTCTAATCTTATTCTGCAGTCCTTGAAAAACCTTGTATCAAGAGTGCCAAAGCAAGAAGAAAAAATCAAAAGCCTGGAGATGTTTCGACTCAAGATGATTTTGAGGTGAGCAACCAAAGTTCTTGGAGAGTCCCGTTCATTTTTATCATTTGCAAAATTTGTGGTACTTGTGCTTTTGTGCTTCAATGTTAAAAGCTACTGAATATGCTTCTATTAAATCTTTGTGAGGGGGAAATAAATTGATCTGAAAAGTTATGCATTTAAAGTAATATTCGGTTTTTTGCTTTGTCAGTAAAGCATCACCTTGATCTTCATTTTGACAAGTTGGTGCCATCGAAATGATTAGATTTGATCTTTATCTGGCTTGCGAAAAACTTGGCCCACAGTCTTTTACTGAATGGATTAAGCATTGCCCCTAAGGTTCTAGGCTCAAGCTTACCCTGCACATTACTCGAACTGGGTATGGTGATATTTGCGGGTTCTATCTGGCCCTTTGCTCCAACCCATATTTCTGGGCCCACATAGGAAATTAAGTTTGAACCCCTTGGCATAGGCTGAGCAGTAATGTCCTAAGATAGGAAGAAAAGTATTGGAAAAGATTGGGTGATATTGGTCTGATAAAGTTGATTCCTAGAGGTTATTGATGTCACCTCTGATCTCTACAGGCTGTTGAAGATATCCTCCTTCAATGGTAAGATGAACGCTCTGAATGAGGTCAACAAGGTCATCTCCAACGTATCGTACTACACCCACAAACACAGCCATGTCGAGGATGAGGAATGGCTGACTGCTGAGAGAATGGCTGTAAGTAATCGTGTCTCTCTTCTGCTTAGTCAAATTGTGATTGTTTGTTAAAAGAGCGATCGTGACAAAACAGGATATTGTCTCTTGGACATGCCTTAATTGTAATGTACAGGTTGATTCTGTGATAGGTTGGTTCTATGTGGGGGGGGAACATGTTAGAACAGTAACAGCATATATGATAACATGTGGTAGAGGTTATGAATATGTCTCAGTAGTATTATATATATAATGTAATAAACAATGTAATAACATAATGAACAATGCATACATTGTGATAGATGTAAAAAATGTAATAGATATAGTAAATGTAATAACAAATGTTATAACATATAATGAACAATCCCTAAATTGTAATAGATGTAACAAACATTTAATAAATATAGAAAATGTAATATACATTGTTTTAACATATAATGAACAATGCCTAAATTGTTATTGATGTAACATGTATTAAATATAGTAAACAATGCCTAAATTGTAATAGATGTAACAATAAATTTAGAAGATGTAATAAACATTGTTTTTAACATATAACCAACAATGCCTAAATTGTAATAGATGTAACATATAATAAATATAGTAAACAATGCCTAAATTGTAATAGATTTAACAAACATATAATAAATTTAGAAGATGTAATAAACATTGTTTTAACATATAAGGAACAATGCCTAAATCGTTTTAGATCTGTAACATGTAATAAATATAGTAAACAATGCCTCAATTGTAATAGATGAACAAACATGTAACAAATATAGAAGATGTAATAAACATTGTTTTAACATATAATGAACAATGCCTAAATTGTAATAGATGTAAATAACGTGTAATAAATAAAGTAAATGTGATAAACAATGTATCAAACTTACTGGACATTCCTCATTGTATTAAATGGGATAAATAATTGTAAAAAATTAAATTGACCATGCTTGTCTTATGCAAGACTTAATGATAAAGAACAGTTAAAATATAACTTGGCGTTCACTTCTCGAACAGAACACATCTGTCCGATAGCTTCCTAACTGCCTCATAGTTTGCTGTTATAATATGTGGACCCTTCGTGGGTATTTTGTTGTTACTGTTCTGTGAATCAGGACACTTAAAGGTCATGGTTCTCTTGATTTTTAGATATCCTTTATAAAACAAGTATTTTTGTAACCGGGACGTAAACATTTAATACAATTGATGTTTTTCTCATTTTAACCAGGAATGGATTCAGGAAAACAAAGTTCTTTCCATTGTACTGAGGGATAACTTACATCAACCTCAGGTGAGGAAACATGACTTTTTACTTTTTCATATTCAAGAGTGATTGGTAAAAATGTGTGAACTTGATGTTTTATTAGTTGAAAGTTTACAATCAATTTGACAAAGGTGAGATCAGTATGTGGGTAGCCAGCAATAAGGGTTTACTCTATCAATAGTTGGGTTCAAAGGGGCACAGAATAATACCAAGGGCAGCAATTTTGCGGCATCAATTTTATTGTTGTATTTTCCGTTTTGTAATTTGGTTTAAGATTTGTGTCTCTTTGTGTGTGTTTGGGGGATGGGGAGGAGGGAGAAGGTTTGTTTTTACAGAAGAGCCACGATAGCAATCTAGTTTAAGGTTTTTTTGTCACTTTCATTGTTGCCATATTTGGCCGTTCCATTCTACCTCTCGGCTGTATCATCTTGTCCACAGTACGTTGAGAAGTTGGAAAAAATTCTTCGTTTTGTCATCAAAGAGAAAGCACTCACCAAAGAAGACCTGGATAATATTTGGGCTGCCCAGGTAAACGACAACCATCTGTTATCTTTGTCACTGTTTTGCAAATAAAATAAAAGTCAGGAAACGTTAAAATAATACTGAACTGAATCTAAGCTGCTCTTCTGGGGCAGACAGGAAATCTAAGGCAGCAATTTTGAGTTCTCTGGGTGAAAAGTAATTGTACATCTTAAAGCTGGATAACGTATACAAGAAAACAGTTGCAATAAGGAATAGCTGTCCTATCAGCCTATATCAGTGGATTTTAACTGGGGGGGTTGGTATTTCCGGGGGGGGGACTGTTTGTCCCTCCTTAACGATATGTAAGTCCGCACATGCTGTTTATCCCATTATTCCCACGCATTCTCTTTGGGTAAAAACACATTTTTGGTAACCCTTTTTGTGATAAAGTTTAGGAGAGGGAAATACCCAGGGTAGCCGATTTGAAAGGGGGAACTGGGATGGAAAAAGGTTCAGACTCACTGGCCTATATGATCTCTTTGTAGTACCGATAAGTCGCATGCAGAAATATAGCACTTATCTGTGGCCCTACGTTTATTTGTAAGTAGAACCGAGTCCGACTGGACGGCAATGAAACTTGTGAATGTTTTAGCGTTTGATATATAATATCGCTGTCCGCATGTTAGCAGAAACCCATAATACTTTTCATCCTTCAATTAAGCAATAACATTTACATCTGTTGTCACAAGGGCTCATCTTATTAATTAACAATTACCTGAAGTAATCAGTAATCATTGTCATCTAATCTTGTGTCTATTGACTACCGCTGAATTTCCGCTGGTAACTAAATCGCAGGATGTCTACAATGTTAATGTCTCAACATTAACTGCAGTCATATTTACACAGTTTGTGAAGATACCGGTAACAACCCACAGAAGTATTCCACTAGATTAATTTAGTGGTTATGAATGTTGTCAGAGACAAGTTTCAACTATGCAGTTCTCTTCACTTATCAGGGGTGGTATTTCTACAATGTTCCTTAGCATTCCAGAATTGTCTCTCTGTCTCTTTTCATTTATTTCTATTTTTGGTTAGTATAGTTTCATTTCTTTAAAGCATTTACATGAAGCAAAATTTTGGCCTAAGGTTCTGTTTTTTTTTTTCACTTTTTTTTCACCTGAATTGTTTTCATATTATATTCATTTATTTTAACAATTTGCTATATATATTGCAGGTTGGAAAACACGAAGCCATTGTGAAGAACATTCACGACCTACTGGCCAAGTTAGCTTGGGACTTCTCCCCAGAACAACTTGACCATCTCTTTGACTGTTTTCAGGTTAGTTTTCATTTTGTTTTTCTTCTTTTCAACACTTTTTTATCTAACCTCCAATTTCTAAACTGATTTCTAAAGATTTTTATGATAAAACTAGTTTTCCTGATGATTTTTGAAGAATGTTTAAAGAACACTATGCTAGGAGTCAAAGGATCCCCTTTCTTCTTAATAATTTTTACAGGAAAGTTGGACATCAGCCAGCACGAAGCAAAGGGAGAAACTCTTAGAATTGATACGTAGACTAGCAGAAGATGACAAAGATGGCTTGATGGCCCATAAGGTCCTCAGCCTTCTCTGGACCCTGGCCCACCAAGACGACGTACCAACTGACATTATGGACCAAGCTCTGCACGCCCATATCAAAATTCTAGATTACAGCTGTTCTCAGGTGTGTTCTTTTGATATTTCTCAGGGAATATTTCCGCTTTAAATAATGTCCAACTATTGATTCAAAGGATGGTTTTTAAGCAGAATGTTTAATCTCCATATGTCATGGTAAAAAAAAAGGGGTGAATAAAGGAGATAACTTTGAGGGGTATTTATTTTTTGTTAAGCTCTTCTGATTTTCAAATATCAAGCATTAAAATATGCTTCACCTCTGGAATACTCCTTTAAGTATAAATTGAAGATAATGTTGCCTCCTCATTGCAGGCCATCAATTTTGATGTTCACTCCCAATGTTTTATAAATTCTAATAACACAATCAAAACATATGGATGACACTTTAACATATTTGTTATGCATTTTAAACGTGTTGGATGAGGCCACAAAAGTGCTTTGTGTTGCATCTGAGGGACTGACCCTTACGGTGTGTGTGTGAGAGTAAATAGTCCACTTATATTGGTCAACTTCAGATGTTTAATAGGTCATTTCTCCAAATTTGAAATCAGTATAGAAATACAGCTTATATCTTGTGTTATATTTTGACAGTCTATGATATCATCAAAATTAATTTTGTGCTTTGAAGTCGTCCTTTTAAACTTTCTTTATAATGAAATATTTCACATATTGGTGCATTTTTGCCGTAATTTGACCAGTTCAAAGGGCTTTTTTTTCCCTTCTTACTGTTATGCTTATAGTGGTTAATTTACCCCTAGACATGAGGGTAAGACTACCTAATGGGAGAGTCTATATATTATGTGTACATCTGTGTTACAGAGATTTGGAAAGGACTGAGTGCTGGAGCCATTTAAGGTATCTTGTTATTTGAGTCCTCATTGAGTATGTAGGGTTTGGATCCCCCCCTCCCAATTTACGGATAGTTTGTTCTATGTCATTATGATATTTTGCTGTTAATCTGTGTCCATTTTATTTTCTTCAGATTTTCTAAGTTAAACCATGTATATCTATCTGCAAGAGGCATCACAAAGATTAAAAAAATCTATGCCGTTTATTTTGTTTCATTTTGTTTTGCTCTCGTAAAAGCAGGATCGAGATGCTCAAAAAATCCAGTGGATTGACAAGTTTGTTGATGAACTGAAGAATGACAAGTGGGTTCTCCCAGCTCTGAAACAGATTAAAGAGATTTGCAGCTTATTTGGAGAGGTATGGTATTGTTTATTATTCTGCAGCCTTTAATTAACAAACTGTTCGAAAAAAGAAAACAAATTGTGCTCCATTTTGGACTAATTGCCATCAAATGTTTCAAAATTAAGCTGGAATGAGGTGGTATGTAAGATCATTAAAAGGCCTCTCCCCCACCCACAAACAAACACAACTATCCAGGACAAAATGCCCACCTGCCTTACCCCCCTCTCCCTCCCTTCTACCCAGGATAGGAAGTGATATGCCTGAAAATTATGGAGAGAGAAAACATGCTTTATGTTATATAGTGAGGAGAGGAAAGGGGAGGGAGGGTGGGGGGGGAAGAGAAGGGAGAAAAGGGGGTTGAGGGAGGAGATGGAAGGGGGAAGGGAAGGGGGAAGGAGGGATATGTACAGATATAATTTCCCATACATGTACATGTTGAATCATAATGGGGATTATGAGATTGCTATTTAATGCCAAAGTATGGGCTTTGTTACCCCTCGAGAAGATGCAAAAAGTATTTTCATGTACAGACAGGTGAAATCCTTCCCCGTAATCGAAGAAACCTCCAAACGATTTAGTAAGAGTACGTAACGATAAGAAATCATAATTGTGATGCCACCATGTGACCCCATATAGTCTTAAGTGACATTCTGTGTGGTATTTGTGTGATAGTCAAAATCTAGAGCCCTAGATGGATAATGAAATGGAAAAAAAAACCTCAAAACTTGTGGAAAAAAATCATCTAAAGAAAGTCTAACGTTGTCAATATCCTGACAGGTCTCTCATTAACAGACAAGAGCTGTGAGGCAAACCAAAACATAGCTGTATTGTTCGATATGAAAATTAATTTTCGAGAAAATTAAAGTTCGAGGTAAATTAATTTGGTCGTTTTCTTAGGAAAAGCTTAGTTCGATTTTCTCTCTAAGAATTAGGTTAATATAGCGAGAGAGTTTTCACTAAAAATACAAACAGAACAAAAGAGGCTCTTTTAATAGGCTCCACAGAACTACACTCATGCGCAGCACAGTCCCCATCTGCAGTATCGTCATGATGTCATCAACAAACTACAAGGGAAACATTCTCTCGTGACTCTGGTGGCCGGAAACCTCTCCAACTACATGAACAAAGCCAGGAAAATATCTAAAGGTAAGGGTGGCAGCCTCGCTGGCAACATTTCTGCTCAGCCCTTTTACCAAGAGATCACATGAAGAAGCTTGCTTTGTTGTCTCTGGGAGAGATCTTCCCTGTTTGGTTTAGTGTGTTCCTTTATTATCATTCCATTGTTTAAAAAGGTGTCGGCATTTTATGTTCTTACTATACCAAAAAAATTGTGAGCCCAAGTGACAGAATTTCCTGATCATTTCTCAAACAGTGACAATAGTTGTGTTTAATGTTTGCTGTTTTTTCACTTATGAAGTGTCAATGACCTCTCTTTTGTTTTGGTTAAACCGATGTCAGACATCCCTCCTCCCCCTACCCCCACCCCTGCAGATCTCAGGCATGTGGAGTTACTTTCATGTCTGACTCTAGCATGCTGGATATATATTTTCATTTCTTTACTGATTTGTTAGTAAATTCAAAATGACCTGCTTTTTATTCAACATCATCACCTTGCAGAAAATCCTAGCGTGGATCCCCAAGATTTGGTTCCTGACAGTAGGTACACGCACGCCCAGCAGGTCCAAGAGAGACTCAACTTTTTACGGTTTCTTCTCAAGGACGGCCAACTGTGGCTTTGTGCTCCGCAAGCCAAACAGGTATCGTTTTGACAATTTTCTAATTTCACATTACTTTGGTAGGAAAAAATCTATCAATCAATCTGCCTGTTAAAGTTGAGCTAAGGTGTCAAAAAATATTGAAATGCGACCTAATTATTTGAAAAACTATTTAAATCGCTTTCTTTCTTATCATACTCGTTTCCATTGATTGAATGTTTCAGCATCTTTGCAAGATGTCTGATTTAATTACCTGGTACATATAAGCAATTTATAGAACGTTAATTGACTTATAAAGCTTTTAAGAATTACAGTCACAGAAACATGGAATTCTGCTCTGAATCACATACCGAAGGATCTAAAACCAATAATGGTATATCCCACCAATGATGCATTCAATCTGCAGAAGATAAAATAAACCAAGAAACTGTTAACACGGCAGAAAAGATGGGTTTGAAACGTCGTGGACTAAGTTTAAGGATTAAATTGCCTTTTCAGTTGGAAACATATTTAATTGTCTTCTGTTTTTGTGGTGTCTTCAGATATGGACATGTCTAGCAGAAAACTCTGTCTATGTGAGCGACAGGGAGGCTTGCTTCAAGTGGTTTTCGAAGGTAAGGAAAATTGAAGGGGAAAAATATTTTGTTGGATTTTCGCAGATGTGGGTAGATGGAGAATATTAATTATGATTATCGCATAATTTATAAGGCACATTTCTTTATATTATTGTCAAACAGTTGCGATATGTAATGCTTTGTTGATGTGTGCACATATTAATTTGTATTTGATTCAGTGTTGTATAGAGAATGGCATGTGTCTTGCACAGGTGCACTGATGTGTTGTTAGGCTTCGTGAATAGCCATGTAATGATGATGATGTTTAGTTAATTATAGATAACAAAGAACTAGAATGAACAGTGGAAATGTCTGTGACATTTCTCTCATTTTTCCCCTACACCCTCGTTCCCCAATAAGGCACAAACTCCCTCCCCTTTATCCTTCCTCTTTCACGCACCCATCCTCATCCCCACCTTTTGTTTAGATGGTACAGGTAAAAAATCAATATCATCTCTTGTTTGAATTGATCCTTCTCCCTTGACTGATATTCCATCCTAACTTCATCTGTTCTGTTGTCTCGCCTCATCTACTTCAGTGTGGCTGCGTACAGTTTTTGTAGTGAAGGATTAACATCCAGGCGTGGAAATGACTCAGTACTTATAACGTTAGTGTTTCCCTTTCTTCCGTTCCCGCAGTTGATGAGCGATGAACCCGACCTTGATCCAGAGATCAACAAGGATTTCTTTGAATTGAACATTCTCCTGCTTGACCCATCCTTACTGACAGAGAATGGAATCAAGTAAGGAGACACTGGTTCTGGTATCAGTCTGGATGGGTGTGTAGGGGGTGGGGAGGGACAATGGTGGGTGGTTACTCATGTGAGAGGGTGTGGGGAGATGATGCTGTTGCTTCTTTGAATTGAACTTTCTCCTGCTTGACCCATTGTTACTGACAGAGAATGGAATCAAGTAAGGAGACGCTGGGTCTGGTATCTGTCTGGATGGGTGTGTGGGGGGGGGGACAACGGTGGGTGGTTACTCATGTGGGAGGGTGTGGGTAGATGATGCTGTTGCTTTTAGGGGGAGGGGAGTAATTGAATGAAAGTATCACCAATAACCTGAAATTTTATCAAGTTGGCAAAGTATTGGATATCCAAGGCATGTTTATAATCTGGAAGGAGGAATTGTGATATGGGGAGGGGGGATAGGAAAAGGGAGGGTGTTGTTGAGTGATATATGTTATTATGCCTAGAACAGCAGACAGAAGAAATGATGTTTTGGTAGCATTTATTTGTCATAGCTGTTCCAAAATCGTTCAGCATTTAATTGTACCCGAGTGTACATTTATTTTATATTTAATTGACGTCGACACTTTTGTGAATGAAATCAGCCGTGAGACGCTTGGGAGACGTGACAAGTGAAAAGTTCTGCGAGTACACAAAAGAAACATCTCGTAAAGTTCTGGTAAAGTGTGGACAAAGCAAGCCATGAACATCACCAGGTTTTTAAGATGAGCAGTTCTTTCATCTACCTTGAACACGTTGGGTAATTCGTTTTTACTTTACAGGTGCTTCGATAGATTCTTCAAAGCTGTAAATTCCAAGGAAGGTAAATTGATCCCCAAGAGGAGGGCTTACCTGATGGATGACTTGGAGCTGATCGGATTGGATTATCTCTGGAGGGTGGTCCTCTGCGCCCCGGATGAGATTGCAGCTAAAGCCATAGAACTCTTGAAAGAGACCTACACCAACCTTGGTCCAAGACTACAAGCAAATCAGGTTAGTTGTTTACCCTCCACCTCCTCCCTCCCAACAGAATACCCAGCACTCATCCCTATTTGTCCCTTTATCTTTTTAACACTCGCTTTGTCTTATTGCAGAGGTATGTGTATACTCTCTGTAATTTTTTTTTCTTCAAGTTAGTGAGGAATACAACAGTTGTGTGAATAGCTAATATTGCTACTGCATGATGTGGCAATAGGTAATATCATGTCCAGCTGGTCTGTTTAATATCACTGTAGCAATTCTCAACAATTATTTTAAAGTAATTCAAACAGGGTGTATGTAACCTTAACCTTGTCGGCCAGCCTTTCCTGTGAGTGTAACAACTACAGAGTTTAAAGTCCTAGGAAAGCTTAGGTTTTCAAATGCTACTGTAATGAAGCCATAGAGTTGTTCATTTGAAAATCTAATGATCTGAGATAACCGTAGGGCTGTATCTGGCACCTCTTCCTGACAAGCATTCAGACATTTTCCTGCTTAAAAACATAACAACAAGATATTGAACCTGTATATACAAGTAAGAGGGCCTGATGTTCCAATCCAACCATTGAGTTGCTTGTTGAATGAGGGCATGTTTGTATTCGGACCTTTCACTCTGTCAAGCATTCAGGCAATTCCTGTTAAAACTTGAGAGACAAGCCACTAGATATTGAACCAGTATTTGAAGGCCTGTGTAGTTAAATATTTAAAAGGAAGAGGGCCTGATGTTTCAATCCCACCTTGTTGAATGAGTGTTTTTTTTTTTAAAGTTTGTATTCGGACCTTTCACTCTGTCAAGCATTCAGGCAATTCAAAATTGTTAAAATTGAGAAACAAGCCACTAGAAATTGAACCAGTATTTGAAAGCCTGTGTAGTTAAATATTAACTAATGTTTCAGTTCTAGCAGGATCTTCTTCAGAGACAAACTGGATTAATATGGTTTGCCTCTAAAGAAGATCGTGCTAAGATAAACTTGTCAAACCCTCTTACTTTTATATATTTACCTTCACAGGCTCTTTGCAGTGGATAAACAGCTTGTTAACAGTCTTTTTTTCCCTCTCTGTATCTCTACGAAATAGTACCTGACAAGCTGCTCAGTGCATCATGCCACCCAACCATTGATAATCGTGACTTGTCATGTTTCTCCTTTGTTTTCTATGTAACGGTGACATCTTGTGTTTGTTCCTTTCTCATGCACACAGGTTGATATTCATATAGACTTCATTCAGTCCTGCATGGATCGGCTAAAGGCAATGTACGACACCCTGCGATCCCTAGAAGAGGGCAAAGATGGGGCGGATAAGCTGCAACAGGAGGCTACTCGGATGACCAGGGTCCTCTCTGTCCTCAGAGAATACGTCCATGAGTATGACCTCGACTTTATGGAAGAAAGGACAATTCTACCGATGGCAAGGTAAAGGTTCCTTCTTAAAAAGTATTTGAAAGTGAATTTTGTTTAGTTATTCCTTTTTAAAAGCATTTTACCTCTTTTTTCTTTTTCCATTCGTAATGTTTGTGGAAATTTAAAAAATATCAAAATGAAAATTGACAAAAGATTGGTCTTCTGTGCTATATTGTGGTTGGATAATTAAAACTACTAAAAATTTATCTGTTGAATCTGTTCTGATAAGTTTAGACACTATGAATTGATATTTTCTTCCATAGGTCTACTCCCATTTAAAAAAAAAATTAGGTTTCACCTTAATGGGAGTTTTGAAAACAATGTAGGACAAGTTTAAGGATTCTTTTTTATCCCCTTCTTCTCTTCTTCATCTTGGCAGAGCTCACAGAGGTAAACATGTGACACTACAGATCCGTTTCTCCAACCAAAACCGCCAAGGGGAAGATTTAGATATCTGGTCTCATACCAACGAATCTCTCGCCTCTGTCAGACGACAGATACTTTTGAGGTAAGTGGGTGGGCCGTTTATAATATATGTAGCAGCTGGTTGTTGTCTTTGTACTGAAAATTCTAAAAAGTCCCAAGATATTAGAAGATCTGCACTCCCAGGCTGCTTAACACTTGTCTACATCACTGACCGTGGAAATGTTGCCCTCAAATATAACATTATTGTCTTTCAACAGAGTCAAAGCCAGTCCAGCAACTACCAGACTAGACCTCTATATCAACGGAGAATTCTTAGACCCGACAGACGACAGGAAGTTGATCGGTAGTATGGCTCTAAGAGACAGAACGGTCAGTTTTTTGAAAAATTTATATTTTTATATCTAGTTTGTTTCCACAATGTAAATTTTTTAAGTTCAGGGGTATGGTTACCTTATGTTTGCTAGTTCTGAATAGCTTAAAGGAATGTTAGCATTTTTCATCACACATGCCATTCAAATAGAAATGTGTTTAATAGCAACCAGTGGCCAAGTGAGAGATCTCATCACCTGGGGGAATGTATGTTTAGATGGGTGCCCATTGTGACATTACCTCCATTTTGCTTTGATATCGCATAGTAGAGACTTTACACCTGTTTTCATAACGCGATTGTGCAAATAAATGCCAAGCACTGTAATATTGGGAGGGAGGTGGGAGAGGGATAGAGGGAAGCCATGAGGATAGGAGAACGTGGTGTTTTTATGCCCCATCCAATGACAAAGTGTTTATGTCATATCCAAGAGAAATTTTAAAAACCTAAATTTCTTCACCCTATTAATGCATTACTCTGCTTTCTTTGTTATTATGTTTCTTCTTTCTTCCGGTGTAGCTCATCACGGCCAAGTTGTGTCCAATCGGTTCCAACATGCCCTCGTCACCTGACAGCTCGTCAGATTCCTCCGGAGGATCCCCCCAACACCCCTGTGACGGTCCAAACATTGAGGCAGAGAAGTGTCTGCCAGGAGTGGTGAGTTCATCTCCTCGGATGTTGTGTTGCATCAAATAGAGCGATATATATCCAAGTCTGTTAATGGAAACCAAAGATGTAATACAAGATTACCATGTTTCTGAAAGTGACATTGATAAAATATATTTTTGTAGTATAACCAAGATGCGGAGAGTAAGACATCCAAAACACACATTTCAAATTAGGTGTAGGTCAGTGGTCGTCCACAAAAATGAAAGAATTACCGGGGCCTGTAAAGCCGAGGGGCTTTGGGACCATTCCCCTAATAATGTTTGCAGCAATGCTGCTAAGACAGGAGTGGTGATGCCACAGTGGCCAAAGTGACTCCCACGCCCCCCCCCCTCACTCCCGCAATCTCACACCTTAGTCTAGGACACCGGATACCAATATATTGGTCACATTGCTGACAAGTGTCACACTTGACATAATTGTCTCATCCAAAGCATTATCTTGTGGTGATTAATCAAAAGTTAAAATGAACCATCAGCATTCTTAACTTCTGTTTTTGTCTCTTTCCTCAGCTGATGTCGACAAAACTTAAGTATGTAGAATTCCTATTCAACTTGGCTGACATTGGCTGTGTCTTAGGGATCCCGTCCCTGAGAGGAGAGGCAAGAGCGCTTCTGAAGATCATACCAGGAGGTGAGTGGTTACAGCCAGGGTACACCACATGTCATTCTTGTCCAGCCCCTGTAGTCTAAAATTGCAGTCACAACTGCTGTCTTTGTCCTAGTTTACGGTAACGGTGATAATTTAGCTCCAACAACATATCAAGGATTTCTTACCATCAATGTCTCTATGTGTAGCTCATACAATGTCTCAGGACGAGAATAGACCAAGCTAATATCACATTTTCCCTGTTTGATTAATTTAACAGATGCAAGGATCGTTGAACAGTTACAAGAGGTCTGCGCTAGCGCCGCAGAAAACAACACTCAATCCCTTGAGTCTGTCTTCTTTGGAACTTCTCCATCGCAAGTTTTGTATTTCTTAGAGGTAAGATGACAATTTTTGTCCCACATTTCTATTCGTCAAAGATGGGTTTGAAAATTCAAGGGCAGTCTGTCCTACAACATATTTTCCTCGCACATACTGAAGGATATTGCAACCGGATTGTTTTTTGTTGTTTTTGCCCAGGTAGAGTTCCTGATGCTAACATAGTTTGTAAGCTGATTCCAATTTTTTATTGATAAAGTATATGTTTACTATCCTTGGGAAAATTTCTTTTCAAAATAAATGCAAATACTTCAGGATGTTTTGCATGTCAACTTCTGGTTGGAATATTTTGAGCGAAGCTGGTTACAAAAGTTTAAGGAAAGGTGGATATTATTTCATATTAAGTTCGTAGACGCAATTCACAAAGTGACCAGTCTTTGAATTCCACAAGTTTAGACACTTAGACACAAAAATTTAATCCTTAAAAATATCTACTGGCTAAATACCAAGCTCTCTTTGGCATTTTCCTGAATTGCAACATGCATCCCTTACTGTACAGGCTTTCGAGAGCAGCACAAATTTAATTCGTTAAAATTTGGTGCTTACTTTAGGTAAGGAAATGGGCAAGGGGTTTTCTTTTTGTACCTTCAATGTTGCATTTACAGCAAATTTACCCCCCGCCCCCCTCTCCCCAAACCCTTGTGACTTAAAATTAAGTAAGAGTTCACATTTTTGTTTCTTAGTCCATTCACAAACCAATCCATACATGAGCCTGGTACTTAATGGCACCTCAAGATTCTATAGAGCAAGAAAAGATATCCGAATTTGGTCAAGGGCTCTGAAGTGTAAGATGAGGAAATATATTCCACTATGATGCCCTAAAAAAACCCAAAGATATTGAATTACAACTTTTTGCTATCTCTCCTTGGAAGTTGACAAAGATATGTTGATATTTTATTTATCCAAATTTATTCGTTTGTATTTTATTGTTCACGTCTTGTTATTCTCCTCCAGGTTGTGTACGCGATGCTGATGCCTGCCAAAGCACCGACGGGTCCTGAAGCATTCAAATTTCAAGTAAGTGAAAGAGAACCGATAGGGTGTCAACCCTCTGGGTGTGAAGAAGTCAGTTTTCTGTGGTTCATTTACTTGTGTAATTAGAAACTGTTTAATAAAATCAAGAGCAACAAAAATCAATTTTTTTTTTTTTTTTAAAGATTGTAATGAATATTTATTTTTTCCTTCTCCCCACCCCCCTTTCTTTTGGCGTCAGTTCAATTTTTTGAAGAGTGGAGGAATCGACTGTGTGATCAACATGCTCACGAAGAATAACTTTCTACAAAATGGAGATCTAGACACAAGAAGGTTAGTATCTTTGAAGGAATCGTTGCCAAATCTTAGAAATGCTCTATTGGATTGACAGGGATCCTTTTATTTATGACTGTTAGGATCTCTACTTGTGCACGAAATAAGATTGCAAGTTGGGAGCGACTTTTAGTCGTACTTGTCTAATTATTATAAGGTACTCTGAGAATGTTAACAGCATTATATGAATTAAATCTTAGACTTAATTGGATCGTGTTTTCTTTGACATCCATTGTCCTTAGTAATTAGCAATATCGTTAACTAACCTGCCTTAACTAACCTGCCAGGAAATTCCTGTGTTTTATTAAGTACATTGTATAACAGCGTTATTACTGTCTTTTCAGTTGATTGGGAGGGGGGAGAGTGGAGGGGAGGTGGTGGAGGAGGGGAGGCAGTAATAGTGGGTAGGCAGAGGATGGATAAATGTGTGATCTGAAATGCAGTTTTTAAGAACAAAGAACAATTTTGTAATGATTAAGTTTCTAGGTAAATTAATTACCTAGTTCAGAAGGTTTTAAACTTTATGAGAAATTATTTTCTTCCTTCTTTTTCATAGGTGGGCTCTACACCTGGTCTTGAAGACTGGTAAACTGATGTTTACGACAGCAGGGTACGCCAAGCTGGCAGCGGCCCAGGAGGCCTACCAGAGTGACCCGAACACTGGTCCATCCATATCGCAGGCAGCCCACACCCAGGCAGTTATTCTTCAACAGGCCCTACAGCATATACCAAACCCTACCACAGAGTGCATGCTGAGGAACGTGGCAATCAAATTAGGCAGAAGTGTGTCAGAAGATGTACGTACACACAAGAAAAAGAGAAGGAAATGCCAAAAATGAAAATATATGAAATATAGTTTAAAATATCTGCAAAAATGCATTTTTTTTATCCATTTGTCAATTTTGTTATACTCATATAAATTTCAGACAATTGCTTAATATATTTTTGCTTGTTTTTTCATAGATAAAAAAGTTTCCAATGTTTTTCTTCTAACTGTTGGTAGGATGATTGGATGATCTTAAAACAGAGAATTAATCCAAATGGCTTGTATTACCCTGTTTCACCTAACAAAGGTGGAGGGTTGAACTCAAATTATTGTTGAATGAGCATGATCACAGATTAACAATTTTTCCGTCCCATCTCTCTTCTCTCTTTGACCTCGCAGATGAAACTAGGTTCTCCAGACATGAGCGTCATCAAGTTCATCCAGAAGATCGCCTGGTCGGCGGGTGGCGGCCATCTCAACCTGCTTCACGCAACGAATGAAGAAATTCACAAAACCTATGAAAAGGAGAAGGTCAGTTTTCACTGTCTCACCTTATAGTCACTCATTGTGAATGGTTATTATCTTAAAATGTACTGACCATTTGTCTAAAGCATACCATAGTGTATGAAAACTACAATCGGGGGGAGGGGGAATGGCATGGGGGAGGGGAAAGGGCAGGGGGGAAGGGGAGGGAATTAATGCTGGCCTTATGTAGCCATAATTTCATTGCCCTTCTATTCCTTGCTTTAGCTAATGTAAGATGTTTTTGTGCTATATTCACACCAGTTATTCAAACCAGATCCCTTGTATACAGATGTTTACCGTTAAAAACTTGATTAACAATTTTCAATATTTTAGGCAATCAATCATTTATGCTGGCTGGACTTGAAAACAAATGAAAGTCTATAAGGATTTGCCTCTTGCTCAATAGACTGTGAAATTATTCATCGGTATGCTTAAAAGAAACTTGATTAAAAAAATTAATTTGATAAAATTTGTTGTGTCGGTCCCAGGACAACCTAACAAACTTATAGGAAAAACTTCACTGACAAACACTATAACGCAATAGGTCCGTCTAAACGGTTAACGTAATGTATTGTGATTTATTAACAAGAAAGTGTTCTTCAAGAAACCTTGGTAGATGTTACATAACACATACCATACCATTCAAATTAAGGTATGCATAAATTAACATATATCAAACAATATCGTAAACAGATTATTTGGTGGCGCTAAGTAACTATCCAACAAAATTCAGTTCTCATTTTTGTTTGCTTTCAGACGGAAGGCTCTGAAGCTGATCTAGACGACGCCAATCTCTGTCGCGAGGCTCTAGAAGTCTTGTCCATCTGCTTGGCCCTTTGTCCTACTGCCCTTGATGCCTTGAACCAAGAGAAACACTGGAAGATGTGCATTGTCGATCTTCTTCTCCTCGCCCCCATGAGGTAACCTCTTCAGATATTACGCGACACCGCTGATAAGAGAGCGCCGCAATCTTGTTTTTCCTGAGTTAATTATTTTGAATAAGGATATCATTTATTCAAGAGAACATTCCTTTGAGATAAAAGAGACGTCTAGCAAAAACTGCAGAAACTTTTCAAAATAGGTTATATCTCCACAATTTTAAGAGAAAGAAATAACAAAAACAGTGTTGAAAAGACTTCCAACTATGAAGTTATTAGCTCATTTCATCTATACCCCCATGAAGAAAACATGCTTGGTCGAAATTTTCTTGATAGGGTAATGCGATTCAAATCTCACATGAGAAAAATGTCCACAAAAAACTTTATCCACATATAATAATGTTAATTTTTGTCTCCTTCACCCCCCCTCCCCAGGCATGTGAGGCTGGCTGCAATGGAACAATTTCTGGTCATGGCTACCAAGTGCACAACGGGAACGACGGCACTCCATGTACTCATCACTCTCAGCTTCAGTGTACTACAGGTTAGTCTCCAACAAAAGTTGTTTCCCTTCCTCCCACCCCACCCCCCTGCCATCCCCAAGTCTCTCCTATAGGGGCCATATTGGTCATTGTTATTTTTTGGTACATTTGTGGGGGCAACCAGGTTTTCGTTTGGACTAAGCATAAAACAATGCCTGGTTGTCCACAGAAATAGCCTTAACGATTTGTGCCCTGTTACCCTTATATTACATTAACACGAAGACCGTAGTCATCAGGCCTTGACGAATCATCATCCATATCTCGATTCCATTTTCAGAATAAAGTGAAGGAAAACTTTGAATCCTGTGGAGAATATTTTGGTCTCTTATGCCGCCTGCTCAATTACGCTTACCAGTCCAACAACCCTATACCCAATGCTGAAATCTTACTCAACAACGAAATAGACTGGCTCAAGAAAGTCAGGGTAAGTCGACAGATATTTCAGGGGTTTTTTTTCCTTGTATATAAGGTGAGACGAAGATTTATTTTCCATATAAAGATCGCTGAAATGAAATAATGTTCCACTTTTTTTCTTTCTTTGTTGAGAATGTTACAATCGATGTTTGATTTCTGTCCATTGTTCTATTTATTTGTCTATCTATATGTCTGTGTCTTTTGTTTGGTATACCAGCCCATAATTGTCTCACTGCTGGTCTGAAACAAAATTTTTAATATTCATTTTCTTCTTTTGTATTCACAGGATGAGGTTTTGAGGACTGGGGAATCATTCAGCCAAGAATCTCTTTTGGACGGTCATCTCGGAATTACCAAGGAACTCCTGTCGTTTATGTCCTCCGAGAAGAAGTTTCAGATTGGAGCCAAAAAAGATGGATGCCAACTCATCAAGGTCAGTGATATTCTCGTCTTCCATGTTTTCATAACTTTGTTAACAAAAAAACAACCATTTTTCCATCAAAATATATGCGTTCTTCCTTCTTTGATTAGCGTTTGTGAGAAAATGAAACAAAGGTTGATATTCAATATTGATCTGGAGGAGTAGTCAATAATTTGGGCAAACTTGTTTTAGTCAATTCTAAATAGAATTTGCTAGTCAGTTCTAAATAACATTTGCTACCTAAAGTTGATGATCTATAGCTCATCAACTGAATTCAAATAGTAAACTATTGATTAATTCAAGAACATTTTGTCAGTGTCAATGAGTGGGGCGTCTCTGTTTCCGAGATCTAACCTATCTGTAAGAATAATGATTAATTCTTTTCTTCTTAGGCGTAGCGACATCCGGTTTAGTTTCAATCTTGCTTTCATTTATTGTATCAGTACGCAACATGCATTTTCTTTTGAAAGTGTAAACCAAACGATTAACTGTGTGCACTAGTGCGATAGGAGAAACAGTAAATGACGTCAAAATTAAGTAGCGCAGAATTTGGGAGCCCTTTGGCCTTGTATTATTTCATTTGGATGTAACACAAACCTTACAACCAATATCCATGTACAATAGAGTTGATGAAGATACAGTTGTTCACTGTTCCATATTACCTGCAACGATCGGAGATTGTTAAACACTTGTTGACGGTGATAGGTTAGTTTGTTTGGAACTTTGTCAATTTAAAAATTCCCAGCAGGATGAATGAAGTATATTACAGGGATGATAACAACTGATTGGGACTACTGGTGAGAATAGGTGTGGGGGGAGGGGGGATGGTGGTCTGTGGGAGGTCCTTCTATGTACACAGAACCCTGTTTAATCTTGTTGATTTTTAACAATTCCTGTGGTATCTGTTTCTGTATTACACACAAGTGTTTACTCCTATAATAATTCCATTGATTCATTCCACCCCATTCTCTCTCTTTCTCCTGACAGGAGTTGATGGAGGATTTCCTCTTCCCCGCCTCTAAGGTGGTGGTTCAGACCAGGAAAAACAAAGCGGAGACACCTCTGGACCCAGTGGTCCCAGTCTGCGCCAGTTCCGCCTCGGTCAATGCTGCTTTCGAACTACTCGTCGCCCTCTGCGTGAATTGTGTGGCGAACATGAAACTCGTCGTCGATACTCTGAGAGAAATGTACTATTCAGGTAGGTATTACTCGACTGGCATTCTTAAAATAAAGTACAGACTGTGGCATATGTTGCCGTCGAAAGCCTTAATCGAACGTCATAAGCGTCATTTTATTTCTTTATTTTCTAGTAGAAAGTGATAATATCATTTTATTAAAAGATATACCTTCCATCGGAGTAGTTTCTCTTCATTTCCGCTTGAAATAACCTGACCCGTGAAAAGCTCTTTAAAGAAAAACATGATGCCCTAGAAATGAAATAACTCCACTGTTTATTGTTTGAGATTTATTTTGGAGGTTTGATACCAAAGGAAAGGTCAGGTGATTTTTTGCTGAATTGTGTGCTACTTTCACTACTGATGTTCCCATTTTTAGTCGGAACTGCTCAATTGCTGGTACAAATCCTTCTGTACGAGGAAAGTTGCTTGCGTCTCTTAATTATTGAAAGAGTGTGTTGACACAGGAGAAAGGTTCTCTAGAAAGATGTGTCAAGCGACTGCCAGACCCCCAAAAAAACTCCAAAAATTAAAATTGATGTGTATACATATTGTAGTCAGATAAATAATTTCACATGTTATTGTATTGGCTCTCTCTCCAAATCCCCTTGATTAGTGAATATTTCAGTAAGCATATTTGTAAATCAAGGAACTTGTGAATAGCTGAGTTTACAGCAAGATATAACAAACCAAACATAGTCATTGACTAACTTTGTCTTCATTTTGGACTATTCCAGGTCATGAGGCACCTCTAGTAGAATGGGAGTACCTCCCACCAATCGGTCCCAGACCACACAAGGGCTTTGTCGGCTTGAAGAATGCGGGAGCGACATGTTACATGAATTCAGTTCTACAGCAGGTAGGTACCCCTTCTTTTAGTATTTGACATTGCAGGGTCCCTCAATATACTTTATGAGGGGTGAAGTGTCACTTATATGCGAAAAAATTGGGGTTTTTTTTTGTTTTTTCATTCAAAAATGTTGGTGTTTTGAAATTTTAAAATCATATTGGCGAATGAAACAGGAAAGAGGAAGAACATTGTAGGAAATAATGTACAAGCACTGGGGTGGGGGGGGGGTGGGATGTATACAGAAAATATTCCTCCATGACTCAGCATTTGTAGCTATTTGACCTCTGACCCTCCAAGAAATGGAAATGATTAATGAGTTTTACCACCATTAAGAGGACTACACAGTTTAGATTAGAAAGAAGACAGTACACCTTTAATTAGCACAGAGGTTGAAGATGTTCAACACAAGTTTTGTAATAATCTCTCTTGTAGCTTTACATGGTACCTGACATCAAGAAGATTGTCCTGGCAGCTGAGAGTCCAGCCATCGAACACGAGGAAGACTTTGATGGAGATGAGAAACAGGACAACGAGGTAAGAGGACGAATTTCAAGAAATAAATTGGTTCATTTACTAAGCAGTGGTAGTCTGCGCAATCTTACTATTGTGTTTTTTGTCTGATTATTTGGGGAGAGGGGGCAGGTGGGAGAGGAACAGGGCAAATGGGAGAGGCAGGTGGGAGAGGCAGGTGGCAGGTGGGAGAAGGAGGGGGCAGAATGGGAGAGGAAGGGGCCAGGTGGGGGATTGAAATGAATAGGTGAAGTGGTTGATCCAACGACACAAATCTAAATTATGCACAGCTGCCATCTTATGTCTTTGTTTCTACTGTTATCTGATTAAATCTACATTTTTATAGCTTAGCATATATTTTTTACAGATTTTCTGTCATGTCCATGTAACAGACCATAAATTGGGGGAAAGAAGGTGGGAAATTGTAACAAACTATGAAGTGACCTGCCCCTTTTTATATACCCTTTGTTGCTATATTAATATATATATTTGGGTCTTTTGTTATGATATGTCAGGTGTTTATGTATTTCTTCAAACACAACTATTTTTTTAAAGCATTTCAGAGAAAACTTGTTTTGTTTTTCTAGAAATGAAGCGAGAATAGCATTCGATCCATTGATTAATATATTTTTTCCTCCTCCACAGACCAATATAGACTTTGGTGATTCGGAGGTGTCAGGCAGCGGGTACAACGAGGAGAAGCCGACCACACTAAGCAAGCAAGAGCAGGCCAAGGAGTACAATTTAGGAGTCCTCAAGAACATTCAAGCTATCTTTGCGCATTTGGCCGAGAGTAAATTGCAATATTACGTACCAAGGGGTTTCTGGAAACACTTTAAGTAAGTATAACCCAGGAAGGCCGCAGCCAAAAAACACCGACAATAAACGATGGGTTTTCAATATTATCCAGCCAAAGTACAGTGACCGATGGCCTTGAAGAATGTTTTCATGATTTTAAGTCTTGATTCATTACACTTTAGATTGGTCGCTGAATCATTCAATTTTATGGGAATTTGCAAGATTTCTTGTAGCTTTTATATATCATATGTTGAGATTCATAACAAGTATAAAATGAGAGTATGTTATGTATTTTATATCATTTATTTATTTTTTTTTTGGCTTCTGGTGATAGAAATCTTGCAAAGAAAGAGAAGCAAAGAAATTACAGTTATGATATTAAGGAGGTGACATGGCCAAAAAAATAAAAATGAAAAAATTAGTCAAAATTGGAGAAGTTATTTTGTGGAGAGATAATAGTATGTAACTATACTATTATGTTTTTGTTGGGCCACGCAATATTTAAATTTCTTTTTTGTATATCTCCTAAATACACCCCAAAAAGTTGAATGACAAGTCATCTTTTTCATTTTGTTTACAAGAACTATTAACTCATGTAGCAGTATCAGGTATGTCATTGAAATTGATGAGGATCAAATAGACTTCTGGCACCTACGTTAGACATCATGCTTCTGAACTGCGGGTCGTAGGTCGGTAACAGCTGGCCCGATAAAGGTTCCTTCTGCTCATTTTGGATGCCGGGATCCCCTTTTCGGTTTTGCTTGTCCCATTTTTAATCTTTAGCGGTCACTCTTCTTCTTTTTCTTCTTCCGTTTAGACTGATGGGTGAGCCAGTCAACCTACGAGAGCAACACGATGCCCTGGAGTTCTTTAACAGTGTGGTGGACAGCCTAGATGAGGCTCTCAAGGCAGTCGGTGCTAGTGCAGTCTTTCTCAAATGTCTAGGTGGCTCGTACGCAGACCAGAAGATCTGTAAGGGTTGCCCACATAGGTGAGTACGGTTGACCTGATAGATACAACTAGAAATTTGATGAAATGGTCGAGGAACGGGAGAGTCTCACAGTACATTAACGGTTATTATATACCTGTAATCTATTGACTATCCTCTAGTTATCATTCATTTGAATGCTCAAACCTTTTTTTAGCCTGCAAGACTCTATTCAGACATAAACACTTTAGTTTCCAAGTATTGTTCTCAAGTACATGTTGCTTAGAATTTGCCGGCCTCCCCTCTCGCTATCTGTTCATAACAACACAGAACCTCATCGTGCTTGTCTATCGGCTTGGAGGAATAGCGACAGGGTTTCCATCGAATAATGCATTAAATATCACCATCAAGAAGTTATGGGGTCTTATAACAAAACCACAGCTAACCAGAATGAAACACATGAAATATTTCTGGCATTCCTCATATCTACGATAAAAAAGTAATAATAACATAGACAAGGAAATATAGTACAAACTTAATGGGAACTTTCTGTCATTAACATCGACATTGGGTCACAATTGCTGGTCCAGAGAGATGGAAATTTGGATCAAGATTTAGTCATTTTCAGAATTAGTGTCCCAGAATCCTGGTTACTTGCTTTATCTGCTTGGTTACTTGGATTAATTTCTAGTATCAAATTCACATTTCATGGAGAGTTTGTAATATGAAGAGTGTCACAGGTATGCCCAACGATTGTACCCCAGCGTCACAATATGTTATTGAACCCCTTCTGTTGCTGCGGTTCTCAATTAACTTTAAGCAAATGACAGAGAAGAAACATTTGTTAAAGCAAAGTGCCAGAGAGGACAAAAGTCTCACTATATCAATGTAGATAGAACCATGTGCAGGGTGTTGTGCTCAAACCTAAGGTCTAATATTAAAGCCTAGATAAATGCAAGATGGTGGGACGGCCGCCGTCTATGGAGGACCCCTTTCTACTTCATTGCTAGATATAAATGAAGCATTTCACTTGTAAAAATTGCTTCTAAAATGTCTTGCCCATTTGTGGAAATCATGCTTATCCTTATTTTACTCTGCTCTCTTATTCTTCAGGTATTCACGGGAAACCATGTTCACTTCTATGAACGTGGACATCAGAAACAACACCAATCTCTTTGATTCCTTGGAGCAGTTTGTGAAAGGGGATCTCTTAGAAGGAGACAATGCGTACCTCTGTGAAAAGTGCAACAAAAAGGTTAATTTTGTGATGAATGTGTTTGCATTTTTCTACATGTATTAGTAAAAATCTGTGTCAATTCCCATTGGTATAACTACAAGTATTAGTATATATCTATGTTAATTCCCATTGGTATGACTGCAAGTATGAGTACAAATCTATGTAAATTCCCATTGGTACGACTACAAGTAGAGTACACATCTATGTCAATTCCCATTGGTATGACTACAAGTATTAGTACAAATCTATGTAAATTCCCATTGGTATAACTACAAGTATTAGTATATATCTATGTTAATTCCCATTGGTATGACTGCAAGTATGAGTACAAATCTATGTCAATTCCCATTGGTATGACTACAAGTATTAGTACAAATCTATGTCAATTCCCATTGGTATAACTACAAGTATTAGTATATATCTATGTTAATTCCCATTGGTATGACTGCAAGTATGAGTACAAATCTATGTAAATTCCCATTGGTACAACTACAAGTATGAGTCCAAATCTATGTAACTTCCCATTGGTACAACTACAAGTATGAGTACAAATCTATGTAAATTCCCATTGGTATGACTACGAGTACAAATATGTTAGGGTTGAGGACAAACACAGACAATTATATAGAATCGTATTACGTAATGATGGATTCACTACAAGTCTGGTTGTTACTATCATCAAGCTGATTACTCAATTAGCAGCCATTTCCAAAATTTTGGGAACTGCTTTGACTGTTTGAAAAAAACATGAAATTTTTGTTTTTATGACAAACGATAAACCACCGTGATGGAAGTTGGTAAAGGTTTTCATGATTTATTTACTAATAGCATTAATTCTTGTTTATCTCTCAGGTGGATACAGTTAAAAGGATGTGTGTTAAAAAATGTCCAAAGATCCTTGCGATACAGCTGAAGAGATTTGACTATGACTGGGAACGGTAAGTCAAACCACTCTCTCGACAGGGATGCAAGTACTGAAGAAAGTCTGGAAAGATTTAAGAAAGTCATACTACAGATCTTGTAAATCAAAACAATATTTCTACCAACTGCCCATCTTTATATAGCTTGTTGTTCTCCTCGTTGAGGTTATAAAATGTTGGGCTTGTAGAGTTTATTTCGAGGTGTTCACTGTGCAAATTCTCTGATGTCAAAACATCGGCTCCTACGGTCCAAATAAATGTTCTTGTTTCCCTCTCAAATTGAAATGGTCGTATAACCTTCTGAAATAGTTGTTCTGTGTTGGGACATCCCCCGCCCCCCCCGTGGCCCTCTTGGTAACATATGATCGAGTTACTTCATCAGGAGTGATTACAGAGATCAACCGGGAAAAAAAACAATGACTGTTTGACACATTGTCTAAGTGAGACTTCACAATTTATTGCATAATGTACCCAAAATAAAAATGAATAAAGTTCTAAATCTGTTATTGTCAGCCACGGAACAAGCTGCGGACACCAATATGGGACTAATGTGTTTCGTTTTGTGCTCCACCATATGGTACATTTGTTTTCCCTCACACCTTGGTATGACATTAATGGGTTAAACCTGTGCGTGAGTTGAAATGTAGTTTCGTAAGGCTACACGACCTCGAATGATCTCTGTGTTTCATATTCATTTATTTTTTGGGCCTTTTCTTTCTCCTTACCCTCCAGGGAATGTGCAATGAAATTTAATGATTATTTTGAGTTTCCAAGGGAGTTTGATCTGGAACCGTATACAGTCGAAGGTCTAGCAAAGCTAGAAGGTGAGTAGCAACGTACAAAAGCAAATCACTGCCAGATGATAACCTGATTTGTGAATCTTGGTCTGGAAGGAGGTGGGGGAGGGGATTTATTTATCAAATGGGTGTTTAATAAGCATCAAAATTTGAAAATGTGGAAGAGTTTCTTGTTTCACTGAAAGTTGAAGTTGGGTTATGAATTTTGGAAGGGTTGTAGCTGTTAAACTTCAATTGATGGAATCTTTATATTCTTTCCCCCTTGTAACTACGACACTATGATTTTGATTATTATCATTATCTTCTTCACATGCACTAAGTTACCGGTTCAGTTAGACAGTTGTTCGTCTTCTCTCCATGTGTCGATTTCCAAACAAACAGAGGAAATTAAGTATACAGGCTTCAACTACGTCAAATTTAATTAAATTTTTATTTGAACCCGTAAGAAGAAGAAGTGAGACAATGCACCTGCTTGAGTGAAAAATTTAGCAATACATTAAAATATGGTCATGAATAATCATACCATTGATGAAGGATGATTTATAAAATACTAAGAATGATATATCCTCTGTAATTAAATCAAAGACTAGATGATATTTACCCCCATTCCTCCCAACCCACCTTTCTGTATGTATGTATGTATGTATGTGTGTATGTATGTATGTATGTATGTATGTGTTTTAGATCCTCCTGGAAGCAGGAACTCGCGAAGAAGCCATCACTGCCTTATCAAAGGCGCAAGCTGACCGAAGTCAGTCTCTTAGATTCATATTTAACGTCCATGATTTGTCAATTGTCAACAACTCTGTAACTGGACGACATACATTAATCTTGGAGTGACTCAAACTCGGGACCTTATGATTGGAAGGCACCGGCGTTAACCACTGAGCTAACACTCCTTTCTGTCTTTTTTTTGTCTTCATATATTTTGGTATCTTTCCAAAAAATAAAATGGTTGCAGCTGACCACAACACAATTCCTCTTCCAGGAGAAGAAATACAAGCAGACGAGAGGGAAACTAGCGACCTTGAAGAAGATCTGGAAGATCCCAACAGATGTACCAAGTACAGGTTGATAGGAGTGGTTGTTCATAGTGGTCAGGCCAGTGGAGGACATTATTACTCATATATATTACAGAGGTAATATGCTCTTTGAATCCCCCTCCCCCTATTTAACTGTTATTTCTTTGTAGCAACAATGGGGCTTGTAATAAATGCATTGGTTGATGAAATGTTTATTCCTTTAGCTGTTTGGGGTTTTTTGGCAGCAAATTGTGTAAAAAAACATTTAGGAGTTAAGAGTTGCAGATTGATGTTGTGTAAAAACTCTTTTTCCATATCAAAGGTCAATTTGGCTTGTCCAGAACAGTCTCTTAGAATTTGTTTACAATGTCTTGTAAAGATCAAATATATATGGATGTTGGTGAAATTTCATGTATACATATTTAAGTTTATATACTTACCAATAAGTTTATATATGTATATCTATATATTATATGGTAATGATTTTGGCCCATGTAGGGTGTTCAGGAAATGTTTGAAAGATGCTAAGTTAGCTTCCAGACTTTTTGTGTTTTTGGTTCAGCATGTACAACTTTGATCTTTTTTGACAACTTTGGAAAAATTGCAGTTTCTTTTGCCTTAGAGTAGATATTTCACTTCTTGATGAATTTTTGTTTATTTTCGAGATCCTTTTTTTGGTTGTTTCTTTGAGCGATCCAATATACGAAAGCAATATTGGTCTCCACTCTGTAACTTTATTAAGATGTCGTTATCTCTCCTTTACTTCGTTGCAGGCAAAGTGTCAATGATGTTGAGGCTAAGTGGTATAAGTTTGATGATGGTGAGGTGATGGATTGTCGAATGGACGATGATGAGGTGAGTGTCTCGGTCGTAGATATTCACCCTCCATCAGGACAGTAATTATAGAAGATATATAAAGGAAAGAAAAATTAAAATGATAAAAAAAAATAAAAAAGAGTTCAGACAGCAAGCTTAATAGCTTTTTCAATAATGCAAGTAGATAAGTTTGGAATAATTTTATTGTATGATTATTACTATTATTTATGACTTTCTTTTTCATACTGGCCACAAATTTACATCAGTTTCTTTCATTTATGTTTCTTTCAGGAATTGAAGAACCAGTGCTTCGGTGGAGAGTACATGGGGGAAGTATTTGATCACATGTTAAAGAGGTATGATCGTTTAAAGAGATCGAGTGAGTTGTCTTACCGGTTCAGCTTTAAATAGGCTGCTTTAAATAGGATTTGGAAATACTTCTCGCGTGTCAACATAAAATTTGCCATGCATTTCGCCCACCTATGTTTTAGGAAAATATCATTTTGCATGTTTTGCAACGTGGGGGAATGGGGCTGTAGGTAAGTAAAGGCTCAAATTTCTTCAAATAAAAAAAACGAAGGCGATAAAAAAAAGCCCCCCCCCCCCCCTTGAACTAACATCAATATTCTTTAAAACAAGACTTAACTTTTACACATGTACATATAGAAAAAGAACTCATATCCAAAGAAAAATGGAGGGAAAAAAAGAGAAAATGGACTACATAAGAGCTGTGACATGACTGATTTTTGTTGTTGTTGCAATTTTAGGATGTCGTACAAGAGGCAGAAGAGATGGTGGAATGCTTACCTGTTGTTCTACGAGAGAACGGACATCAACAGGAAGGAGATACACAAAGACATGGAAAATTTAACCATCAGTGAGTAGAACCAAAAGAAAATGCGTTTTTTTTGTGTGCAAATTAATGGCTCTTTAATTATGAACACTTGGATCAGAGGGAAGAATGGAGGATGCAATAAGGACAGCTCAAAGAGAAAGTGGGTGATCCCTCTCCCATGTGAAGAGACTCTTCCACCACTGACATTTGTGAAAATGAAATGGTTTCTCTTTAAAGAAAAGTTTATTAAAAGAAAAGTTTGTTAAAGGAAAAGATTATTCAAAGGGTATCTCATTTTTTTTCCATGCATTCTTGCTGTTTTAACTTTACTAAAACACTTTTAATACTTTTAACCTTGAAACATTCTCAGAATCAGGTTTCATAGTCCGCCGATATTCTGACACAGATATATAACACGATAGGCAAACAAAAATTATGTTGAAACCTGTCCTGTCCTGAAGTTTGGGCTGTTTATATGCATGAAATGAGCTCATCAGAGGAGACGGTATTGGTCAACTCCTGTTACACAGAGAACCTAAACGGAACGTCCAGGATAACATTAGAAATCAGGCATTGGTATTGATTATGTACAGTGGGTTAACCCAGCACCTGCCCCTACCCCCTTCCTGATTTAGGTAACTTCATATATTGATCTGTTTTTGTCTCGCAGCACCCAAGTCGTCATCCCTGAAGATGCCCCCCGCTATACAGAGAAGCGTTCGTAAGAAGAACATCCAGTTCATGCACAGCCGTATGCAGTACAGTCAAGAATACTTTCTATTCATGCGTAAACTAGTGGGCTGTAACCGTAGCCTATTTAACCCACCATCTCAACAAAGTGCTGATGTTCAACTGGTGAGTAAGCTAGTGGGTTGTAACCATTGTCCATTTAACCCACCATCTCAACAAAGTGCTGATGTTCAACTGGTGAGTAAGTTAGTGGGTTGTAACCATTGTCCATTTAACCCACCATCTCAACAAAGTGCTGATGTTCAACTGGTGAGTAAGCTAGTGGGTTGTAACCATTGTCTATTTAACCCACCATCTCAATAAAGGGCTGATGTTCAACTGGAGTAAGCTAGTGGGCTGTAAACCATAGTTAGGTGGGTTGTCACCCTACTCTCTTTAACCCACCATCTCACCAAAGTGCTGTTGTCCTCCCCCCCC
>JAIPMN010000461.1:0-14150 GCA_020650975.1 Apostichopus californicus
ATATATACTTCACTTCATATCTATAATTAAATATGTATATGCAAACTTCAGCATAAGCTCTTCAATTCTGTTCACTTAAGTATTTTAGACACTTGAATATTTAAGTATTTTGACTAAGATAAATAAATTATATGCCTAACGAATTGATTATTTCCGTGCTTAATGGAGCTACCGATGACGTCAGACGGTCGGTTTGGGAAATAGTAGTTTTTGTCTTGTTGGTCTGATTTCGGAGGTCATTTTATAACCCGTTTTCGAGCCAGGAATCATCGCTCATTTCTTTCGCTAAGTTCGGTTTGGGAAATGAACGTACTAGAGCATAATGACGTAATATCTTATACGTCTTCCTGTTGGATATTTTGCGTGATTGCTTGGTTCTCGGGAGATTAAACATTTAAGTTCTACATTCTTGTAGGAATTATGCCCGAGGGCAGGGGAAAAATATTTATATCATCTTTGCATGCGTGCATGCCATAAATTTAAGCACCAACTTTGCGACTTACAAAATCCGTCAATTATCATTGTCACACTGTTGAAATAGAGGATTATATAAATGAGAAGAATGTAGGTGTGGTGTAGATAAACCAGATTATCTTGATTTATTCAAGTATTACTACCGTGCAGAATCAGTGCCTGGAATCCTCTGTGCATGAGATGGTATTTCTGGTTTGTGAAGTTGGCTTTGGTTCTATGCGGGCATTGACTTCAGCCACCATAGCTGCATTACAGTGCTGATCAATCACGTCGGTGGGCAACGCCGGGCTTAAAGTCTCAATACCTGTTTGCTGATGAATTCGGAAACAAACTTCCGAAGCAGATTCAATGTTTCTTATTCTAAATGCACTCTGATCAGGTGGGTTTAATGGAGAAAAGCTGTCGCAATCGAAAGAAATTTATTTTCTGTTGCAGCTTATGGCGTGAACGATTTACCCTAAAATAACTGCGAACGCCCTTATCAGCATGTTCATTTCACAAATGCAGTAACCTATATATACTCGTATCGTCCACTTTTTTTTACCCAATTCCACGGAGGAAACGTCTATTTATTCATTGCAATCGAAGAAAATGACACAATTTCGCAAGCTACATCGTAAAGACTGAAAGGCAGATACTATTCAAGAGAAGGCTCCTATCACAGGCTAGCCGCGAAAGTGAAAGTAGTCCTAGGCCTAACGGTCGTAAACAAAATAGATAGATTTGATTGGCGCATGATCTGTTGAGCGGGGCTTGCAAATTTTGATTGAATTTTGTAGAATCTACTGACTCGTTAATAAATCTGGCAAATTTTATTCAGCTAAAAACGTTTAAAAAACTGAATATTGATATGAAAATTGTGTAAAACGGTGTCATTTTCACCGAACTTTTAGTGCAATTAAGCTGGAAAGGTCGAAGTTTAAATTTGGCAAACACGTACTGAGACTTTAAGATGAATTGTTGACTAGTTCCTAACGCTTGTAAAATACTGAACTAAACTAAGCAACAATCGATATATGTTTCTCTGTTCAAGGAAAGGGACATTTATAGTACATAGTTTCACAACACCAAGGAAAGGGACATTTATAGTACATAGTTTCACAACACCAAGGAAAGGAACATTTATAGTAAATAGTTTCACAACACCAAGGAAAGGGACATTTATAGTACATAGTTTCACAACACCAAGGAAAGGGACATTTATAGTACATAGTTTCACAACACCAAGGAAAGGGACATTTATAGTAAATAGTTTCACAACACCAAGGGAAGGGACATTTATAGTACATAGTTTCACAACACCAAGGAAAGGGACATTTATAGTACATAATTTCACAACACCAAAGATATTTAACACTACGTATTACACGTAACGAGTCCTAGTACTTGTTGTGTTACTGTCTAGTCGTTCATCACTATAAGATCGCTACCATTATGGTATTGTTTTCAATTATTTCAAGTCCTTCTTTATTTTTAGATCATAACAGTTAGAATTATAACGTTCCGATCTCTTGTCTGGTACCATAGGCGTAGATTTGTAAGTCCGAGTACTTAGCTCTAGATAAACGTGTATAGAATTACTGATGCATGGCTCACTATGAGAGTTCAAGGTTTGTTGATAAGTCTAAAGAAACACGTTATCTGCACGCAAATGCATTATCCCCGGATTGTGCTATTTATACTGTTAGTAATGTTGATATTCTTATTGTTGACGAGACTGATTAATAACACATTGCTTGAACGATACTATGACTTTTATCGTTATTGCAGTTGTTATTATCTCGTCGGTACTGTTGTCATTATACTGTTGTTAGTGTTACTGTAACTGTTTACAGATGATATTTCTTTGCTATCGACAGAAATTATAGTAAAATTCACGGATACCGTTATTGTCGTTTTTTGTTATATTTACTGTTGCTTAGTTTACGTATGTTAAGTGACGTCACGTTTTTATCAGTCTAATATTTACGCTCATTTAAAAGCAGCTTTCTGTGTTGACTTTGATCAATTCGTCGATTTATCGATACTGTTCGATAGTAAAATTTATAACAATGTAGATTATAGGTAAGACTCCAAAAGACGCATATCAAACAATGACGTCAGCAATTATCAAATTTCCATATGAGCATGAATTGAATGGTGAGAATCGTATTAAATTTATTCTCTTTTTAACCCTTTTCTTCTAATTAGTATAATTCTGTAAAGTCTCAGTTAAAATGTTTGAACATAATCACATTTAAAATATGCCAAAACTCTCGAAATCTCCTTTAAACTTAATACATGTTGATGACGTCAGCTCCTAAATGTTAAAGTTATTGTTTTACTAATGAAGAAATGTTCTTTTTAAATTCATATAAACAACACAGCATCCTTGGATAACGAAGTATCCTTGACATGTTTGTAACTTTACTATAAGCATTTCAAAGTCTGATGTTTCCCTATTGAGCTTTGTGTTAACATCTGAGGCATTGACGTCATTGTCTGTGTATTAGACTGTACTGTCCAGTCACTTTCATTGATGAACCTTGTCTGTTTCAGTTTTCATTTCTCATAAATTAAATATGTTATATAAATACAAACAGGTTTGATAGTAGATGTGGTTTTGACCGGTCTACAGCATATCATATTAAATATGTTATATAAATACAAACAGGTTTGATAGTAGATGTGGTTTTGACCGGTCTACAGCATATCATAATTAATATATTGTGCCTTTAGTCTTTTTCTTTAATGATTTGTATTTAAATTTGAGTTCAGGGATTTGGCACAATTGCAGAAAAAACTCTAAAACACGCTGAATTTATTTATGATTTTAGTATTTGGTTCGGTGGCATTGAATAACATATCCATAACGGCAGACATGAGGTTATGAAGGCATCACTTGATATTCATTAGTAGCGCGGAAGTATCATGGAAAGGTTTTCTCGGAATTACTTCAAATGGTCACTCTGCTCATTTTAATCTGAGCTTTTAGTTATCAGTTTGACAGAATACACACAGTTATGCATGACTTTGACATTATTTGCAAATTAGAAACTTAAAATGACATAGAGGCAGGCCTCTAGTTACGATTGATGTGAGTGATGAGGGATGTGCTATTGGATAGGCCTGCCCACAATTAGTGACATTTTGCCATAGCCTAACGGCAGTAACTATTCATCATTTGCGATAATTCAAGGCAATCGCTTTCAGTCTCGTCCATAAGAAGTGAAGTTTGGCTTTCAGAGATAGACCCAGGCATGCCGTTAGATGACCTTAATATCAAGCATATAATAAATGACCTTCCAACGTTCAACTTCACTCATTCACATGCACTCCATCAACTTCGATCCAATGGCACAAGTAGCATTCAGCATGAAATTAAGGCAATAATTTAGACCAAACAAGAAACTGGAAACAAGAACAATAGGACAATGTAAGAATGGGCAAAGCAAAACTTTTAAGGGTTTCAGCCAATTTATATAATCAAAGTAATATCTTTTGGCTGTAACGATGGGTACTTAAAACACAATTGCAAAGTAAAGAAACAGAATTAAACACAATTCTAAAGTAGGAGGGGCACATGGGTTCCACACCCCACCTGCACCCCACCCCACCCCCTCATTGCGTTTTGTTTCTAAGACTACATGCACATATGCACTAAAACATGCAAACACACACACACACATATGCACTTAGCCAATCACCAATAAGCTATCCAGTCTAGTAGTTACTAGCTAGCCTAAAAATATCAGCATACCAACTTTTTAAGTCACGTGATGCTCTGATGCTCGGGCAGGCATCATTCCATCGCAAATGTCCGGAATTTCATCTAGAAGAACATTTGATTATGAAGACGACTCGATTGTTAAATGCGTCCTAGTTATTGATATTAATTCATTATTTGTCTTAAAGTTACATGAAACATTACAACAACATGAATCCAGGGGTTGCACTCCAACAAAAACTTCTTCTTACACAATTTTCATAGCATTTTAAACATTATGTGAGACCACGTGACGTTCTCCTTGTCTTAGTATCGCTGTGGTTTTTGGCAAGGCCTCTTTGATCGATCGCCCTCCGGATTCAAAGAATAGTTCGAAAAAGACAATTTACATGCGGATTTTATTGTCAAATACCCCAAATAATATCTCGGTTTTGAATTGATGTATGGATACATTGCGCATACATACATACACACATACATACATATATCATGCACACATACACACACATACACATACACACATACAAAACACTGATCCATCTATGCCTAATTTACGTACCAAGGACAAGCGAAGTTTGCGTCTTAAAAATCAATTTTTTGTATTAACAACGCTGGAAACGAAGAAGAACTATTTTATTATTTGAGAAAGATTAATTTGATGATGCGAAGGTATAAGCGGCCAATGATTACCATTCAACGAAAATCAAGCGAATAATTTGACCTCAACCAGGTCATATTCTTTTCCTTGAGTAATTATTGACAAGTTAGGCAGCTCGAATTCAATTAAATTCGTCATTTTTCCGGCTGGTACGAATACTATAGACATTGAGCAGTAAGAAATGACACGAGAAGGGATATATGCTCGAAAACAGGTCGATGGCAGCTGTCTCTTCTGAGATAATTTGAATCTGTGACATGTGACGTCAACATCTATAGAAACATAATTTCGAGATGTCCGAATTTAGAGAAAGATTTTGTAATTAACCTGGTTATTGATTACGCTGGTGAATCGCAAATGAAATTATAGATGACTAAACGAGGTGCCATCAATTCTTGATCAAGATGTTTCTTCTTTTGTTTTTCTAAAATTTCCCGCAATTAAGTAAAATGGAAAACAAGAGTGTATTGAAAGTGCGATGTTAAACTGCCTTCAGGATTTTACGCTTGTAACAAATAAATACACAAATGGTGAATTCTTAGGATAGTTGGTAAATAATTATCCTTTTTTACTTGTTTGTATTACACATTTACGATTAACCGTAACAAACCCGTGACTGTTTTGTATTGTCCGCATTCATTTTTTTTTACATTTTGATGGTATCCATATTACTGGATTTGTACAAAGAATTGTTGTTACTGATGTTTTTCCATGAGCTGCATTGGGCGTATATAACTTTGTACCATTCTGATCCAAGCTGTAACTGTTTTTTTTTCGTCCCTCAATCTACTAATCAGAAGATGTATATATATATATATATATATATATATGTTGTTACGAACCTTCAACCGCTTCAGATTAACAATTTATTTACCGTTTAACCGAGTGAACAGAGGATGTAAAGATGTGTCTCACTAATTTAATGTATTAATTTTTCGATATATTTTTGTTTGATCGTGTTTATCGTTGATGGACAGAGGTAGCCAGGTTGCAGGAGGCTCTCTTAATATCTTCACTGGAAGTAACGTCAAACTAATAGCATATCTAACCGAACAGTTCATCTTAAAACACGAAACCAATTCCCATGTTATATATATGAAAGCATAATAGTTTAGGCATATTCCATTAATAAAGTTTATTTACATCATTTAGTTTAAAAGTAAATATACAATGAACGAAAGTGGAGCGATACCAGGCTCGCATGTTGACCTTGGATCACGTGATATTATAGATTGTAAGACAGTAAGTAAGTGTTAAGCCCTGACAGATAATCTACAGTCGTTTAAACCCTCCAATAACTATATATGTGTGAAATATTATTGAATGGAAGACTGCCTTGTGATGACTCCTACTAGGCTCTTTCTGTATACTTATACTAATGCATGGGTTTGTACTCTTACACTGACGAATACTCGACAATAGTAGTAATCATGTACTCATATACTCGATACATTGTACTCATATACTCGATACATTGTACCGGACGCCATGAGTACATTGTATGCATGGTCAATGCTTAGTTAATCCCCCACCTATGTATGTTTCTTCTTGTTATAATGCAGTAGTTGTTATTGGTTTACTGGTCAAGTAACGCTGAATTTACTGCTTGTTTAGTTTTGTTTTCTTACAATTTCATTACAACATGACTTAATATATATGTACAGAAGTCATCATGTACCAAGCGTGTGTGAATACTAGCTGATGTTGCTTGGATTTACCCCCCCCCCTCCAACACCCACCCCCACCCCTCATCATACATTACCAACACTGGATGTCATGTATAGGATTTAAATGATCAATCTTTACCCCCCCCCCCTCCAACACCCACCCCCACCCCTCATCATACATTACCAACACTGGATGTCATGTATAGCATTTAAATGATCAATCTTTACTTTCCTATATCATAATGCCTTGAAGTATCTTTCAAATTCTATAAAATAAAAATTAATATAATAGCTATTTCTAACGGTTTATGGAGCTATTTAAGTTTGTCTTCAACGCCATCCAAAAATGAAACTTCAAGCGCTTGTGTGAATAACTTCTCTACCACTTGTTACTGTCACATATTTAAAACTCGGTCCTTTCTGTATAAACGATATCCCTCAAGAGTAACATACTGTTTATGCAAGAAGGGTATATCCTCTCTTGTTTACGACGTGTAGGTGCTAATATATGATAATATAAGTATAACATATACTTTACCACACAAGTTGAATATGCATCACATAGGTATGGTATGTGGCTTTATAAATAATTATTTTATGCAGGTTTGTCGGTTAATGTTGACATCAATATGTGGCAGCTATTCTCTTCCTGCATATTATTATTTGATGCAGGTTCGTCGGTTAAATGTTGACATCAATAAGTGGCAGCTATTCTCTTCCTGCATATTATTATTTTATGCAGGTTTGTCGGTTACATGTTGACATCAATAAGTGGCAGTTATTCTCTTTCCTGCATATTATTATTTTATGCAGGTTTGTCGGTTACATGTTGACATCAATAAGTGGCAGCTATTCTCTTCCTGCATATTATTATTTTATGCAGGTTTGTCTCTTACATGTTGACATCAATAAGTGGCAGCTATTCTCTTCCTGCGTCAATGTAGTTCACTATTTTGTTCTGTATTCTGTTATCATGTGCAATTCTTCTCTCACGAGTACCTTGTAATTCTTAAAGAAATCCTCCCACGAGGTTAGTCCTTTATACAATAATTGTTAGATTTACATCGCAGATATTCTTGCTTGGAGACCTTTACACCATTACATTGTCGAAAGCTTAAATTTGACGTTTTTTTTTAATCCATTGGGGTGATTTAAAAAACAAAAATCAGACAACTTTATTAAGTATGCATATAAATTGCAGATGTATAGATTGTGAAGTGTGAAACAACTGTCAAAAGATATTGTTCATATAGCTCGCACTACGGAAATATAGGTAACTTGGGAAGATATCTCAACTTATTGGAAAGAAAAACATATAAAATCAAGTGCAAGGTACTCCCTTACGTTTTAGAGTGAATTGAAGCGATTTGTGTGTGTGCACTGAATTGAAATAACTTCAAAAGAGGAAAATAGATTTTATATTTATTCCATCAGTTTCGTGGTATTTTTTGCTTCAGTTCTTGTTCCAATCCCAAGGCTATGTACAGTGTATGTGTCGCTATGACAAAAAATATACAGACATCTAAATACTGCCAACAACTTGGATATGATGCCAAAACCCTGCAGCCTGAAGCGTATTACTCCTTATATATTATACACTTGGCCTAGAAATAGTCAATTTAGCGTGGCCAAAATACTTGAGATACACAACACATCTCGGTGACAAACCAACTTTAATTCGGTTTTAGATTTTGGAAGATTTGGAAACGATCCTTAGCCGTCAATCAATCACTCATGATAGTTTTGCTTGCATCAAAACGCTTAGATGGTCTGTTTACAAAAGACCCTTTAATAGAATAGCATATGCGGTATATGTAGCGGTATATCGAATGATTAGATGATCTGTTCACAAAAAACTATATATAGAAATGCATAGGCGGTATATATGTAGCGGTATATCGAATGCTCTGTTCACAAAAACTCTATATAGATATGCATAGGCGGTATATATGTAGCGGTATATCGAATGCTCTGTTCACAAAAAAAACTATATATAGAAATGCATATGTATAGCCGTTTATCGAATGCTCTGTTTATATCAACTGTATACAGAAACGCATATGTGGTATATATGTAGCGGTATATGTGCTCTGTTTAAAACAGCGGTATATAATAGTCTATAATAGTCTCTATATGTGAAGAATGGCATCATTGTTTCGGTATTTCAGTTAATAATATTAACAGAGTAATTAGTTGAAGTACAGCATACTGCTAAAATTATTTTACGGTAGGATTTAACAGGCGGTGTCTCAACTAGGCTATACTGGTAACAGTAAATTATAATGGAACCGATATTTCAATGCTAGTAATTTAAGGGCATATTGGTAATATTATTTTAGAAATGCTATCGATATTTGCAACGAAAAAGAATTTCAAGAAGAGAAGGGTATTTCTGGAATCATTGGGTGTTCCTATCTGAAGAGAAATGAAATATGACTTAGGAAAACAAACATGAAACTTTTAGAAATACAGAATTAATAATCTCTGCTCGCGTCTGTGAAGGGAAATGAATATTTCTTATATATCTGTGAAAACATTAATGATTCTAAAGTTTGAGATTGTAAACCATACTCTTTGTGGCGCCCTTAAGATCAGCTAACAAGTACAATAACTGAGCTAGAAACTAGTTTATTTTAAATATATTCAATAAAGTCTTTGGTTTTCTTGTAGACAAACAATTCACTATACAGAAGACCAGTCTTAATAATTGTTGTTTCTCCTTCCTTGCGGCGGCTAGCTCAGTTTCTGCTGCATTCAGATAACAGCAAATCCTCAAGTCAAGTTCAAAAGCTACTAGTAGCAGACCTGTTTTGCACAGAAGCTTTGTTTCCATGACGATCCACGTGTTCGCTTAAAATATCAGACTGATTTATTTCTTCAGTAAACGAAGGCAAAAATGGTGGATGTACGTGGTCATGAAAAAGAAAGAAATGTTGTTGTGTCTAATGGAAGAAACCAGCGGTGCATTTTATTCTGTTCACCGTGAACCAGAAGGAGTCATTTTATTTAATACACGCAAAACAACGATAGGTTAATGTTACCCAAATTGTCCTTGACAGGAATAGACGCTATTAATATCTCAAGATAAGCTTCATCGGTAACGTAAGTAACGTTGGCTATTTTTAAACACAAGAAAATTAATATAAGGTTTTTCTTAGTCTACAAAGTTGGTAAAATAAGTTCAAATTGTGCTAACGATATTAAAATGGATGAAATTCTAGCCCATGCACATATTAGCTCATTATGATAGCTTACTCACTGCCTGTCATGCACCTTATTGATCATGTTTGCCTAATTGATGGCGTTGGCCTTTTGTTTTAGCTTCTGAGCTAATGCAGATCTGTTTGTCCTGATTAACCTTACTGATAAATTTATTTATAATTTTTATAAAACCTTTGAGATTTTCATAATAAATGTACACATTCATGGTTGGAATAGACTTCCCCTCTTAAATGTTTTCAAATATGTGGGGTATTTAATAAATGATAAATGATAAATGGATTTGCCGTTATGATTAATTCTTCAGACTTCTTGATTCACATCAATTAAATGAGGTGTTACTTCTTCTGAAACTAGAACTATTCATTATATAAAAAAAGCTTATTCAAAACAGGTTCAGTTCTTGAACAAGGTTCATTATGTAACAATGGCGCGTAGTTTCAGCCCTCCCCCCCCCACCCCCTCTCCCCTTCCTCTCTCCACCGCGCTCTCTCTCTCTCTCTCTCTCTCTCTCTGGATACAAGTACTGGTTCAGCCTTACCATGCGGCCCGACTTGGTGCGTTGACCATGTCACAGAATGGCAAACAGTAACGGTTACCGTTCTGTTATTTCTGTTTCTTTATGAAAGAAAGCAATGAATTAATTTTGTGGGACACAAAATATTCTGTGTGTAGTTAGGCCGTAACTCGCTAGTTTGGAGCATCTAAGTGTGTATAGCTCGGCAGAGCTCTTTTAGGTTGTTATTAAGTAATTAGGCTACCTGGCAATTGTTTTATGTTATAGATCATCAAAATGGCAGCAACTAACAAATTCGGCATATGTTTCCATAGCAACATAGCAGCCTACTTATTAGAAGCAGGCTGCAGTTGGCCGTGGCCAAATGGATATGCCATCTAGACTTAACCATATTCAATTATGTTCCATAACAACTACCTGGTATACACATGATTATCGCTTGGCCAGAATTGTTTTTTTTTATGGTACAAACCAGCGCCAAATTCTTGTAATGACGTCAGCCGAGATGTTTGTATCCTATTCAGGGTCACTAAATTTGTTTAAGCTGAAATTAACAGTGTCTCTTTCAATCTAAAGTTTCTCGTGAGCAAATAAACTAATATGTTTACAATGCTATGGAGTGATCACTTCATCCATGCACAGAATATTGCATATTGCGTGTATACCTTCTCGCGTTGCAATTGTACGTTTTAATTTACAGATAGATTAGTAACGTTATTCTTCTGGTCGATTTGAAGACTCATGGAAGAGCTCTACTGAGCAATAACCGCCAATGGCCTTCTGAATCACTCTTAAGAACAGACGTTATCCTTACAATGATCTTGATTACACAATTTATATTAGTCAACAATATGCGTGCTGACGATAAGTAATTGTATATCATACTAATTGTTGATTGTACTTGGCGGTTATCAGTTTCGATTGCAGTAATTATTGTGTAGCGGGAAAGCATATAAAATCATTGTTGATTGAACCGACTTGTGAACGAAATGCCAATAGGTGTTGACTGTAGAATAGACCTATAGTGTGGTGTAAATACACCAACACTGTTAACTGCAGAAAATATGTTATGCTGCGGGAAGCATATTAAATTATTACTGATTGCATGGAGTGTTGCATGAAACACCAACATTACTGTTAACTGCAGAAAATATGTTATGCTGCGGGAAGCATATTAAATTATTACTGATTGCATGGAGTGTTGCAGGAAACACCAACATTACTGTTAATTGCAGTAAATATGTTATGTTGCGGGAAGCATATTAAATTATTACTGATTGCATGAAGTGTTGCAGGAAACACCAACATTACTGTTAATTGCAGTAAATATGTTATGTTGCGGGAATCATATCAAATTATTACTGATTGCATGAAGTGTTGTAGGAAACACCAACATTACTGTTAACTGCAGTAAATATGTTATGCTGCGGGAAGCATATCAAATTATTACTGATTGCAAGAAGTGTTGTAGGAAACACCAACATTACTGTTAATTGCAGTATATATGTTATGTTGCGGGAAGCATATCAAATTATTACTGATTGTATGAAGTGTTGTAGGAAACGCCAACATTACTGTTAATTGCAGTATATATGTTATGTTGCGGGAAGCATATTAAATTATTACTGATTGCATGAAGTGTTGCATGAAACACCAACATTACTGTTAATTGCAGTATATATGTTATGTTGCGGGAAGCATATTAAATTATTACTGATTGTATGAAGTGTTGTAGGAAACACCAACATTACTGTTAATTGCAGTATATATGTTATGTCCTGATCGTTTAAATCAATAATTGTTATTCCATAAAGTGAGGGCGTTTCGTAACAGTCTTATAAGCTCTGACCATTGAAGGTTTACAAACAGACTTTAAATGCTCTCGGTTTTTGCCTTTAAGGGTTTGCGGTTCTCTTCTGCAACACGAAATTACTAATGAAAGAAAGCAATGAAAAATAACAACCATTCCGAGCACGTCTTTATAGAATCGTTTGACGAGATTTCAATCGCCGAGAGGCTATTGAAGTGTTTGTATCTATATAGGGATTGTGTGCTATAATACGTATAAGTGGATATGTTGTTCTTTGTGATTAGTGAAATTCAATATGTACCGAACATGTACTAACATTGAAGTTTGATTAAATTTAATTAATATCATTTATAATTGTACAATTGTGGTATTTCCTCCCGTTTAATTTTTAATTTAATCTGTGACATCTTCATCTATCACGAGGCGACTAGTACATGAACGAATATGACCACAGTTAATGTTCTTCAGAAATATCAGAGTGCTTATAATTTTTTCCTCTTTTACCAATTAAAAAATTAATGTTTCCTCGAGTAGACTAAGCATTTTGATAACCAGTCGTGCAGTCTTGACAAGGTAACCCAATTCGTCACTTAGATTGCCAGATTGCTTGTTTAATAAACATTTTATTTGCTGAAATTCTCCAGACATTTGACTTCGATGCAAACTAAACAAACGATTTACCATTGATTGATATGAATCACGAATGATTCAGTTGAACTTCTTCTTGTAATTCCAGGAACATACGTCCAATGCAGTCAATGTGAATCTCCCCATACAGATGAAATCATTCAGGAGAAGTTGATATTGAAGGTCAAAAGAACTCGCAATTTCAGAAGTGGTTGGCTTTGTCTGTCTGTTGGTTGGTTCGTTCAGTTTTATTGATCGATCTATCCAATCGTGTGATTATTAATGAGCTGTATGTGTTTTAATCATACAGGCATAAGTAATCAGTCAAGACAGTTATTACGAAACGTAAATTTTTTGGGGTGTAAAAATCACTTGCGAAGATGAAAATATTTCGTACTATCAGAATGACATTAGCACACTTAGTGCACATTCAGTTACGTGTAATCTGGCCATATAGACCTATAGTCTGCTGTAACTGCCTGTACTAAACATTCAGTTACGTGTAATCTGGCCATATAGACGTATAGTCTGCTGTAACTGCCTGTACTAAATCGCAGTTAAAGGTGGCCTGTGTTGCCACCATACCAAATATAACATAATCAATACCCTCGTAAGTGTTTCGAACTTCAGGGTGGCACTAAATTATTATAGAACCAGGGTGACACTAAATAGAACCAGGGTGGCAATCAATGGAACCAGGGTGGCACATAAATTATTATAGAACAAGGGTAGCACTAAATTGTTACAGAATCAGGGTGGGAATGAAATGCCTTTAAAACTAGGCTGGCAATAAATGCTTTTAGTATAGGTTGGCAATCAAATGTTTCTAAATGGGGGGGGGGGGGGGGCTATATGATACTCACATGATTTTGGGCTGGTAGTGATAATCTTTAATTTTTCACATAAAGGAACAAATTACCAACCAAATGTCTCGCGAATTTGTTGACAATGGGGAGTAGAGTTTTTATTTGCTACTTGTTTCAGTCTATTTAGTAACTTATTCCCACAATATATGGTATATTAGGCCGTCAAAGCGAATTTACTTATAAAAATAAAACCGAGGGAGACCTATTCCAGATCTGTGTAATGATATTAGCGATATCTTGGTCCAGATTCAAGGTATAATGGACAGGCAGCCTTTTATTATAGAGGCACCGGGAAGCAGGAGAGCGCATATATTGGTTTCAATTGGCATCAAATTTAAAGATTTGTGCATAATTACTGCAGATGGGATATTCTGTGCAACGTGTGCTTATTTAACACAATTATAATTGGACCAAGACCCTGTAAATCCCGGAACATGCGTGCATACTTCAGTAAGCTGTAGGTTGCAAGTCCTGTGTTATGTTTAGCTATGTGCGTTTGACCGTATAGTGCAACTGTACAACCATTGATACCCTCTCCTTTGACTATTCGTGTTCCCTCTGAACTGTTAGTGACCCTTTTTGCTTCGTTCGTGTGGGGGGGGGGGG
>JAIPMN010000462.1:0-15292 GCA_020650975.1 Apostichopus californicus
GCAATTTAAAGCCTATATGGGTGTTAATATTACCGATCTAAGGGTACCTTTCATCGAAAATTTCGACGCTCCTTGCCAACCGATGATGGCGCTCCGCTTAGATAGTGACATATAACAAAAGTTGTACATCACCATCTGACCATATGTTCTACTTTCAAACCTCTTCAAATTTTTAAACAATAATTAACTATCTAGATACAGATTGCAGACATGAGATCCATATTTCAAGGATGGGTACATGCAGCTTAGAGCACTCGGGAAGTGCCGTTTCCGGCCATCTGGAGGGTTTGTAAAGCCAAAAGGGTTTGCCCCCCCCCCCACTTTCACAACTCGTTGTTTTTATCATTGTTTTAACCAAGAATTAACCAGTGTCTCGATCAGTGGCGGAGCGTCCATACAGTCAGGGGGCGGATGCCCCCCCCCCCTCCTGACGGACTCAAATGGACTGCTGGCGCCCTTTTCAGCTTTTTACTTATTTGCGATTATTGACTTTTTTTATTGCGTTCTCATCTACCTATTGACATTTGTCACATTTTGTTGGTGTAATTTTCTGACAAAATGGCGATTACACCTATTTATTCTTCGTTTATCTGCAAATTAGCAAGGGCCGGGAAGGGTCATTTCCGGCGATCTAGAGTGTATCTTTACTCAAAAAATTTCTGTACGCTCCGCGCCAACCAATGGTGGCGCTCCGCTTAGATAGTGTCGAAAGCGCCCCTACAGACCATTCTCGCCCCCCCCCCCCCCTGACCAATACCCCTAGCTCCGTCACTGGTCTCGATCTGTACTAGCCATCGATATGAGAGTGAACACTGTTTCGCATTCTTGATGTTTGCTCCACCTCCCTTATACTTATCCTTGTATAGGCTACCTCTTTGAAAGCAATAATCGCTGGCCATTAAACCCATGTGATATTCTAGAACCACAATAGAGAGACGAAAGATAAATTTTGCTTATTTCATTTTGTTCGAGTCTCCATTAAAAAAAGGTGATCAATCTAAGACGGTCTTGTGCCCAATTAATTGTGAGTTAAATATATATAGATATTCTGATTAACTGCAGTTCGGTTTGAGACGGGGCGCAATATGGCCTACATTACTGTACAGTAATGATGAACTTTGCACGTAGGAGTCAAAAGAGAAATCTGATTCAGAGTTATGTTTGTTTAGGGGGGGGGGGGATTACAACAAACTTGGCTTTAGTTAGTTGTCACACTCTCAACATCGAACAGGTTATCTCAAATGGTGTCAAAGTTGGTTTACGATAAATCTTTACATGAATTCTCTAGATAATTTGGGACCGTGGTATGACAGTAACTTTTCAAAATATTCCACAGGGCATAAACAAAGTCATGTACGTTCTTCCATTAATAATAATTATTATAGGTCATTGTTTTCGTGCGAATTTCTTTCGGTTTACCTGGAAACACGTTGCATGTTTTTATTTCTTTGTAAATTGCTGCCGTTTTCGGGAAGATTGACGAACGCCCGTGTTGAAAAGAATTGATAGTGTCTAACACACACTTAGACTGGTGATTACGATGACGAAAATAATTTAAAAACCGTTGATCGACCTATATGCCTACATATTATTTGTGCAGTCTCAGATCACAACTATTGACAAAGTCGATAGTTCTAACCCGCGTCGGATAACCTATTCATATCTTGACTATGTTCGATAGACAACTTTCTATATCAGCAGGAAGTAATAGGCCTAGATAGTATAGGTAAGATAGATATGCACAAGAATACCATTGGGAATGACTCAAGAGCGACCCAGTAAAGTCGGCCAAGTGTGACCCTTATATAAGATCGATCCTACGATAAGTCAAGAGCGCCCATCGCAATGATGCCCCGTCCTGCATGAACATCCCGGCTTCAAAGGAATGGCCGAGGTGGTTGAATAAAGGAACCATTGACACTCTGTTTTCGACCCTCATTCTGGTTGTTGTTATTGCTATTATTTTCTTTGGTTTAATACGTAGACTTAGAGGAAGTAAGATATAAATTCGGTGTAAAACAAGCGGAATAGAATACTGCAACGGTCTTGTGCGCTACAGACTGGGCATACATCAAATAGTCCCGCTTGTCAGTTCGTGAAAAGCCTTGATACATTGCAATATGTTACAAAGCTATCCATAAGTTAAGAAGGATACCGTCCGATTAAACATAACGGTGCCAAATATCCAGGTACGTTCGAACTAATACTAGTAGTTTTTGTTGGCCGGTAAAATTAAGTTTTGGACCGTTAAAGAGGATAACATCTTCATCATCTAAATATGTTTTTGCCATTGAAGCTGGTTGTACAGACTTTAAATATCTAATGACCTAAAATGACCTTTGTCCCCTAGAAGAAACTACAAGATTGGTTACTCACTAGGTGGATGGATCCACATTTTGACTAGGAAGGTTATCCAAGGGCATCACACACACACCTCATGAAATGAATCAAAAAGGAAATCCTGTTGCACCAATGAGGGCTACAGTAGGTTAATTTTTTTTAATATACACTGTGTACCACACAACCATTGTGTTCGAGTGTGACAAAAATCCGCCCTGGAAGAGGCAAGCAGAAGATGCTCAACTAGCAAATTACATGCATAGCAAACTACCAGTGGTGATCTCAGATGGCAGTCATAAAGTTTATACAAGTAAGATTTACCATCACATATGGTCAAAACACTAATGATTTTGCAAAATCGTCCATCACTGTATATGTACTAGACTGTACCAATTCCTACTAGATGGCTACCATAATTCTACCCATTAGCTTGGGTGGATCACTTTCAGATGAGACTTTTGGAGTTCCAAACAACTGTTTCCCCCAAAATATCATGATTTTCCTTGACAAATCCACAACATTTCTGTGACAAAGGGTCAATTTGACCCAACTGCAAATGATTTCTTTGGAGCGCTACGGCTACACAGTGGCAAATTCATATTCAGCTGTACTCAGTATCAGACCAGTGCAGTATATGTAAAATCAGAGTTAAATAATAAACAATTGTTGAACGTCCATGGTTTAGTCTTGCTTCAAATCTTTTTATTAGAAATGCTGGATACACATGTGTCCAGCAAGAGGTCATGCCAGATGGAGAATAGTGGATGAGTTTCCGGAATGTCAGCCTAACGACATCGGGCTACAGTTAACTCTGCTGTTGCAAAAGATATTCACACAACAAATTAGTATCTTTCTTGTAAAACACATGATATCAGGGTGTGTCTTTTAACTTAAAAGGAAAGTCAATTCTGTCAAACGAATATCACTTTTTTCATAAACACTGGTAAAAATCTCCAAACTTCCAAAACATTAACTGTCAGAAGTATTGAAAACAATTTCTGATACAAAGGTTGACAAATGACGTAATTCAATGGCTCAATATGTTGCTGTATTAATGTACTATAAAACCAACAGATGTGATAACATGAAAGCTTTCAGAATAATGATTAACTTGAAAAAGAATGAGAAAACAAATTTAAAATTATGACAATCTAAAAATACAAAGCAAAGGTACATGAAATATGAATACAAGTTATATACACTTCCTGAGAACAATTACAATGCTTAACTTGCATAATATCTTAAAACAAGAAAGCCTAGTATCAATATGTGTTGCCAACCTCTCCTTACAATGAAAAACAATCAACCTGTCCTAGGCAAACAGATGTACATAAAAGTAACACAGCTGTATCTTCTCCAAAGGCTGATAGTCTGGCAGGAATCACTTACTCATCAACATGATAATAAGTATGTTTTCTGACAAGCAAAACTTTGGCTAATAAATTGCTAAATACTTTTCAAACTACTGACAAATGCAACTTTGAATTCATAGTAAAAATCTTTATGAATTAAATAGCAAAATCTTAAAGCTAATAACTTCATAGAGAAGGTGTTTACTTACAGGTTAACACACAGTAGGTACTTCATGGTTGTACTTTGAATTTTTCAAGCCCATCTTCGCATAGACTAGAGTGTTATTCCTTCTAACACAGCAAGGAAGATGACTCATACAATTTAAATATCACCTGCTTTTAAGGCCTTCATTCTTTCCTGAAGAAATATAGCATCCAATCAAAGCGTGAAATAGTTTGGTATTGAAGCCAACAACCCCAAGTTACTGTTTCTCATCCAGACCTTACTCTTTCAATAACAACAATCTTATAGGATTACTTATCACTACAACAATATGCACCCATTCTAGAAGATATTTTATAAAGAAGAGAATGAATAATTGAAAACTGACTAGGAAATCAAAAGCAAATATGCTAAAGAAATGGCTGTATAGGAATGGCCAGCAACATAGGAGAGCTCACTTGGTACAGGGTTTGTAACACATACTGTATCAAACTTGGTACAGCACAGGGTTTGTAACACTTATCTCACTATTTTGGGGGTTCTAGCCAAAAGTTTAGTATAGCAAGTGGGTTAACTTTGTCCCAGAATGAAGTGAGAACCAGATAAGATCAGAGATTTCTAGCTCTTATTTGAAGTACTCCCTTATGGGCATCAACCATTTCATTTAATGGTAAGAATTTTTATTATAAGATGTTTCATCATCCAGAAAGAACAGTGTTCCAATGTGTAATATATAGACACATAGATGTATGAATAAAAGGACATTCTTTTACCAACTTTGAGCTAGCAAATCCATTTAATAATTGTTATTAATGAATGAGAGTTATATGATATTGTTTATACACTGAAATATTTTCAAAACCTACTGCCAAAGCAAATGTCATCTAGTATTTAAATCAGAGAAAATGGCCAGTTTGGGACCATTTGAGATAACCTGTTGACCCCTTCAGCCAATTTTTGCACCACTAGATGTAACCTGTTGACCCTTTGAAGCTCAGAGTGTAATAACTGATAAGAACGTTTAAGTGCAGTTTTAAAGCAAGAATATGAACTCTCTGAAGCAGATTTAATTTCCTGGATGACTGAATGTTTTGTTGAAGACCTGTAGAACCCTTCAGAAAACTAACCTGAATTAAATTTGACTAAACTATGTTCACCAAAAGAAAATCGTAGCATTGGAGGATTCGCAAATTAATGGTATTTTAGAGTTATCATATTTACAAGATATTCATACTTTGACTAGCCTACATGTTGAACACAAATGACATTTGACCTCCAGCAATTTCAATAGCATTCTTGTACTCACCAAGCTGGGTATGCATAACATGTATGAAGTCAACTGAAGTTAACTGGTGTTTGCAATGTTTTCAGACTTTGACCTCTGCTGACCCCAAATGACCATTGTACTTCACAGGAAACATCAGGTTTTTTGTACTCAATAAGAGTACCAAGTATGAAGTTAATCCACCATGAACTTTTCAAGTTATCGTGTTTACAAGCAAATGTCACATACACACACACACCATCGCATAGATTCCTTCTGCCTCCTTGTGACAAGATGCAATGAACCTCTGTAAACTAAAAGCTCTTATATAAGCTTTAGCATTGTGACATAAAAGTCTTTGCTGCATGTGTTCATTAAAGTCATGTGACTTAATAGGTAACATCTTATTCACTTAAAACCTAGTCTTGCAGTCCCACTGCATATCAGAATAAAGTTTAATGCAAGTGAAGTGACCAGTCAGGAGAAAATGAATGGAGTTTCCATAAACTCAATTTCCATAAAATGGAAATTTCCATCTATAAGACTCGAGTTAATATTTTCCAATGATGCTACGAAAGATTTGCGGTCCAGCATACGTTTTCTTTCTAAATTCAATTCACTGTAATGATATTCTAAAGGGAGAATATAGTGGCAGATATGCTAATATGGTCACACAGCTTCAAAGGGAAACAACATACTTTCTGAATATTCATTTGCATGATAAGCATAATTGTGTGACAATCTTTGTGTTAAGTTTCGTTAGTGATAATAATACAGAAATAAACAGGCATTTATTAACTGCAATACTACAAAGCAATGTTACTTTCTGCAGTATCTTCCAATCTGTGCAAGTTGCTGTTGTAGAGAGTCAACTCACTTGATTATCTGGTACTACTTCCCCTGGACTTTGCACTGTATAGCTGGAGTCCCCACTCCCCCTCCCAGCCAAATAAGGGCATTCTTTTACGTTTTTAAACATTGACAGATCTGAAAGGGTCATCCTTATCCATATGCACTTCTTTATAGTGCTGGTTTACCTTACATCTTGTATCTGCTTTAAAATCACACAGTTGGCATTTCTGAAGTTGATTTTCTTTCTTCTGGTGTCGATGCATCTTACGTGGCTCTGCTGTATGGTAGTCACAACTCCAACAGCAGAGAACTGTTCGGCCAGATTCCCGTAGGATCTGTCGACTGCACTTCAGGACAGCTTCACCATATTTAATTACTTGGTCTATGTTCTGGCGCCCATTTTCTGGAGTTTGGATTGGGGCACTGCTGCATGCTGGAGACGGTGGAATAGCCTCCACTGGAAGATATTTGTCGCTGTTATTACCAGGCAAACCTCGTGAGGTGCCCTGAGATGGAGTAGGGGGTGAAGACATAGGTAGAGCTATAGTTTCTGAGGTTGATAACGTGGAGTTATGCTGCTGATTTGATTTCGGGGCAGGGGAGTTTTGATGACTACTTGAAGTGGACAAAGGCATGGCTGGTGAAGGTGATAATGAAGACAAGTTAGGTGGTGCAGCATGGGATTGCACTACAGGGATATTCCTGGGAGGACTTTTAGAGGACGATACCTTTTCAGTGACAACAGCTGACCTGGAAGCAGACGAAAAACTTGGCATTGTCTCACAATGGTTCTGAGTTGACATTGCAGTAGCTGTTGTACAAGTGACACTTACTGACGAACCCACATTCCTTGGAGTACTATTAGTAGATGGGCTACTGTGGACACTAACTGCTACTGTTGATCTTGTTGGAGTTGGCTGTGAAACTGCTGTTGTTACAACAGCTGCTTGGGATGGTAAGATACCAATACCTGGGCTCTTATTGTGATCAGAATTGGCAGTACGCTCTAAATGAGAGAAAGCACCAGGTCTTCTATGGAGAATATTCGTCAGAAGTGTTGGAATACTTCTGTCTTCACGGGGAGGAGAGTGACCAAGCCTTCCAGAGCAGCATGTATCTAACCTGTCTTCAAGTGCTGGATATGGATATGACGCTGCATGAAGCCCACTGGAAAATCCGGGTGGCCGCTGAAAGTTATGTACAGATGAAGACATCTGTGGACTGTGCAACATGTTACCATGGATATGTAAATGAGCACATGACCTTGGAGAGAGCAATGATAAGTCACTGTGAGAGGGAGCAGGGCTAGAAGCCATACTCAGAGGCTGGTGAAGTCCTCCATAGTGTGGGTAGTACATGTGACTGTGTTGACCATGATATGTACCTCCAGGCTGAAATGGATGTGGGTGTGTTGAGTGATTATGACGTGGTGAAATACCAGATGACATTGAGCCATGCATACTAATGCCTGTACCAGACAAAGGAGGTTGAGGAAATCCATGTAATGGATGTGTTGATGAGTCATGCATAGGTATTGAAGGAACATTGTTGCGGCAAGCAATGGAAGGAACAAGTGGCATTGGATACCCTGTAGAAGAGCTGCCAACATTTCTACTGAAACTTTGGGTACTGTGAAGATGAGGCCTTGATGATATATTAACAGGTTCCCTCCTTTGTTGGTCAGGGCTAGATGTACTCTGTAATGGTAATTCTGAATTTCTACCACCACTAGAACCTGTTAATGTTCCAGTTCTATGCCCTACTGTCACCCCAAATGTAGGTTCTGATGACACTCCCCTAGTTGGTAACAGACTATTTGTTGCATCCTTCCTTAATGGCCGATGTACAGGTACTTCCCCTCTTATGTGTGATGCTACATTACTTTGAAGACGTACTGACTGAATGCGAGTCCCAAATCTCTCCCTTTCATGAGACTCACTATTCTCCTTATCATTAGAATTAGGAGAGCTTTTCTTAGATCGTTCTTCTCTTGTTCTGCTGCTATTGAGATGGTCTGATACATGGCCATTTTCCTTGCTTCCACTTGAATGAGAACTGCTATGATTAGCGACAGGTCGTCGAGCAACTTGTACTTCTGAAACCAAAGGGTCTGTTGTTCTTGATGCTGGAAAATATGTACTCTCTCTGGAAGCTCCTGATATAGTAAATGATTGTCCTGGCAGAGCAACAGACGTTGATGGGTATGCATGATGCTCTGTGGTATAATTGCCCATTGGTTGTTGCACACATGTCTGTGGTTCTCTTGAAAATGGATTACATGCAACATAAATAGAACTTGAGCTTGGCAATGCATGTGGATAAGGACAAACAGAGTTCAAAGAAGTATATGTATTTCTATGTCCACCAAGTGTAGAAGTGTTTCCTTCAGAAACAGAATACCCCACAGATGTTCCACTGGTTGTAGTTGCATAAATATTACTATGAAATTGGTTGTCATTGCCTTGCATGGACTGTGGCAGAAGAGAGGTCCATTTGTTGGATGTACTGACTTGAGTGTTGGTGGCACTAGGAGGTATGGGAAGGTTGGATGCACGAATTGAATTAACAGATAAGATTCTATCGGTTCGTGCAAGAGAGGGTGAAGATGCATGTATCGCTTCACTATCTTGTCTATTTTGTGGTTGCCTGAAAAAACCTGCTGCTGGCTGCATTTGTCTGCTGAAAATGTCTTCACTGTCACTTTCAGAGATGACAGGAGAGAGGACAAACCTATCCATGTCCTCTGAATCATGGGCATCTGAGGGACTGGGAGCAGCTCTCAGTGGTACAATGACATCAGTTTCATAATTTCTCTGCTGCAAAGCCTCTGATGATGTGGAAACTTCTGGCTCTGAGGAGAAAATCGTTCTTTGCATTCTCCTTGCTGGACTTCCCTTATAGGAATTTTCATCTCTTTCTTGCCTTGTGTCAGGATGAGGTCTGACAGAGAGAGTGGGTAAAGAAGACAAGCTACAATCCTGATTACCACTTGAAGGCACTAATGTAGCAGAGCTTGGCATTACAGTGTGTTCTTTATTACTAGTGGTTGATCCATAGCTTGTAATTAAAGCAGCTGTGTTGGATGGAGATGTAAAGGCACTTGATGAGGACAACTCAGCTGAACCTTGTGCACTGGTTTTTTGTCTGGGGTCAGCACTCTTGGCTCCTCCAGTGATACTGGTAGAACCAGATGCATCTGCAGTTGAACTACCACCACATGTGACAGAAGCTGTGGTGTGACATGCAGTTCTTGCTATCAAAGAAGATGTTGGCAAAGAGGCCAAAGTACACTGAACATTGCTCGAATTAGTTTGTTTGCCAGTTGCATCATTCAGCATTCCCTGAGTAACATCTTTAGTTGCTTCGATTTCTTGATTATCAGTTTGTACAGCTGCATCTACACCTATCACTTTATTAGAAGGAGGTTCCCTTAGTTGCTCTGCACTTACATGTGCAGAGTGGCCAACACAGCCTTGCATTGATGTTTGAAACATAGTGTCACACTTTGAAGGTACTGTACATGATACGGAGCAGGGATTGTCACAGCATGGTTTCCTCCTAACAGTATCTGTCTCTGCTTGACTTGCTGATTCAGTATGAACTTTCTCAGTCAAGTACTGATTTTTTTGACTGGTGTAAGGTATACAATCACCTGGAGACTGGCTACAATTTATAGACTGATTCCAATCGCTGTAACTTGGAAAACTACTGGCCATTCCTTTGTAAATGTCTCCGTTTTTCAGCATGCTGTATTTGTACCTATTGTATTTTGGTTTTGCAGACCATTCACCCTTGTTTACCATACTACTTCCTGAGCTCATGTACATCGGCATAAAAGAAGACTGAACATTAGGTAAAGGTGAGTTTATATATGTTGGTTGACTAGAGTGAAAGCTGTAATGTACAGGACAAGACTGTTGAGGGTCCCCTTCTAGTTTAGCTTCAACAACCTCAGATTGACCAGACTTGTTCAGTGATTCTTTGGATGCGTGACAAGTACATTTCTGTTGTTGATTTCCATTAACATTGAACATTGCAGGAACAAGGACAGGAAAGGGAAACCGCACTGGAATGAATACTGGTCCACCATACATGACAGGCATGGGAGGCAAGTCACCTCCATATTTGCCTGAGCCACTGCTACTGGAGATTGGTACACTGCTGGCATGAGTATCTGTAAGTGAACGAGTAATAGCATCTTTGGTATCAGGTTGAAGTTGTTTGACTGGCAATACAGTTGTCAGCATTGATTGATGGCTATCTTTCTGCAGGAAGGGTTTAGGTGCAATGGGTTTGAACTTCTTCCTGCACAAGTCTTCCACTGTAGCATCAGAACCATTATCTGAGCTTTGCATGCACGATTTCGGTCGCTTCTTTGGAGTAAATTTAGGTGTTTCAGCCATGACTCTGTCATTGTGTGCTTCCTCTCTGAAAAAGAGGGAGAAAATAAAGAATAATATAATGCTCATTTTCCATGTCTTAAAAATTATCACTACCAAAACAATGCAGATATCAACACTATGACCGCAGAAGTAACAATTCCATTACTTTAGTGAATTACAGCTGGTTTTGCACAACTTATGCTTGGATTGTGTGATGAAATGAATCCATATGTTGTCATATATGCAAACTTAGATTTGACCCGAAAGAAGCTGAAAGTGTTTGCAAATAAAGTTAATATTATACACTAGAGTCCCATTTCTTCACAACTATCATGTAAAATTTTAATTGAAGGATCTCATGTGTATCATACTTATAAGAAATGTATTTGGGGGCATGTATTGTTAACAAACCTAAATTTGCCAGTCATTGTTCGAGAGTTTTAATAAGAGAATTGTTTGCTTGCAATTATCATATACGGCATATTAAATTTGGGAATAACTGTTGTTTGCCTAAAGTGACATTTGACCTCCACAGAAAAGGAAAAAATTAAAGTACTCAATAAATTGAATCCACAATCCCACTAGGACACTCATCCAAGCTTTGCTTTTGGAGTTACTGTTTACAAAAATTAAATATATTGACCACTATTGGCCTTGAATGACCTATGACGTCTCTAGACAGAAAAAAATTCCTCTACTCAATAAGACAAATCCATATACCAGGGATAAGCTCATCCAAACTTCACCTTTGGAGTCAACACATTCTCAAAGGTTGCATTGATTTCTGTTGGCCTTGAATGATATTTCAACTACTGTACACAATCCAGAAAACAACGTTTATGGTTACAACAATGCCTAAACATATTCATAGTGTGGTACAGTAAGTCATACATGTCCATATACATGAACTTGTGCACACCAAAATGAAGAGGATTGTCTATTTACTCATGCAACAACATATAAAGAAAGGTATCAGGAGTCAGTTATCATGTTGGCAAGCATCAACCATTTAATTCATGGTAAGGATTTTTACAGCATAGAATTTGGAATTCCTATGTGAAATATACTGAAGACATATAGATTGTATGAATAAAAGCAAATTTTCTGTTACCAACTTTGAGCTTGTAAAACCCTTGAAGATTTGTTATTATTTACTGAGAGCTCTACATGACATTATTTAAATGCACTGTGAAATATTTTGCCAACCTACAAGTCATCTGGTATAAATCCCAAACAATTGAGATATCCTTTCAACCCCTTGAGCCAAGTTAACACCAGTTTGACCCCTTGAAGCTCAGAGGGTGAAACCGGTAAACCGCCACTTGAGTGTGCTTAAAGCAATACTGTATGTATATCAACTTTCCTAGAATTCCTGGATGAGTGTATGTTCTGTTGAAGACTTATAGAGCCCCTTCACATAAGATAACTGAACTGAATATGACCAAACTATGTTAACCAAAAGAAAATAATACCATATGAGATTTGATGGATTTTGCTCTTTAACTTGGAGTTCTCATGTTTGAAAGTTTTTAGACTTTGACACCTGTTGACCTCTGCAAATTTCAATCATGGGGCATTTATCTAGCAAGTATGACAATGATTTAACTTGTGGTAGATGAGATATTGTGTTTACAAGCTGTTTTTGACTATTTCTTATTAAGCCCTACCAACTCATGAATATTAATAAGGTCAAACTTGTTGTTGCAATGAGCACATATACTTACTATGTAGCTACATCACCATACCAAGTATGAACTACATCGGACATACTGTTGAAGAGATATTGACATTTGAAGAATTTTATGTTAAGCCCCATCCACCTACAGTATTAATATTCAAGAGATGGGGACCAAAAGCAATAGGGCACATCTACACATCATTGGGCATACCAAGTATATATGACATTGATTTAACATAAGTTTGTTATTGTTGAGATATGAGTTTACCAGCTTTTTGCTGTGACAACACTCTAGCCACGCCCATTCATGAATCATAATGAGAATGAATTTCTTGATAATATGATCATGCATCTATCATCAACTCACATCATGTGTGAAATATATCAGACATGTAGGGTTGAAGAGATATTGCCATTATAAGAAATTTACGAGTCAAGTCCCGCCCACTCATCAATATGCATGTTGGATACACAAAAATAGGGCACATCTACACATCATGGGACATTTACCTACCTACCAAGCATGACATGACTCAACTTGTGCTTCTTGAGATATAATGTTTACAAACTGGCCGTCACAAACACGCACCCACCCACACTCACACATCAGGATTGCAATGGTTACTGAGCCTTTGGAATCGTAACCAACAAGGGGACCAATTTAATAGCAGACCTTATATGCCAGCTATGCAGGTCAAAATAATGAAGGGAATCCATGAGTACAACATGCAAGGTATAACCTTTATTAGTTCAGTTCAAAAAGAGGTGAAAGAGCAAGGGCCAAAGGCACCTATGAACAAACCAAAAGCAAACCCACTTGCTTTATATGAAATCTTTAATACAGAAATACGGAAAAAGCATATACAATGACATGCAAAAAAACAACCAAATTTATGATAGGTATATACAGCATGTTATAAGGCTACTACCAAAGGAGGCAGGGAAGGCACAGTTACCTCCTAATGAGTCTTAATGAGGGATTACTATACTGTACATGCCAATCTCCAGAGACCAGGTATGACTACCTGGTCTAAAGTACAAACTCTAGCCTCTAGGCTCTGTCTTCAGTCAGCAAGTAGAGTATAACACAATAATCATGTAACATGTGTCCCCATGTTACAAATAATGACTAAAAAGGCAATGGGGCTATAGTGATGGAAAACTATGAAGACATAAGCAAATACACTACCCTATCAAAACATGCAGTTCTGACAACTATGTGCTAGGCTGCTAGCACTACTGGTTGCTGTACAATACATATTATGGCATGTTGGATATTTTGATGAAACTTCATGTCCAAGACCATGCAAAAAATATTTTCAGACAGGATACTTGAATAAGTGCTTGATATGGGTGGTGTACTGGTGTTATCTTGAATTCAGGTCCTGCTATCTCAGAAACTTCACCAAATTTTAAACATCAACAAGATTTCAATGGATGCAAGTTAGTAATTACACTAGAACTTATAAAGCCTTTCAAAATGGTTGAATTGAAAGGAAGAGGAAGTGGATGTTGCCACTGAAGTAGGTCCATGGGGGCACAGTGCTAAAATGTTACCAACTGTTGTAGGCTAGGTAGTTTTGAGTGCATCTATATAGACAGTAAGAGAGGAGTGTCAAGGTAAATTGAGCAGGACCATCAAACTTTGCATATACTATACATCTTGGAGGCCTGTTGTTTCACCTGGTGCAGTACTTGTACTGTACAGGTTAGGATGCTTTTTGTGCTATGAAGTAATTGTTTAACTTGAAGTAAGATGGATACTGTATATGATATGTTTGAAGATTAACAGCACTAAAAAAGTTCCATTCTCATGCATCACCATAGGATAAGAACAATATATAATTAAGGAAATATATATGGTTTGTATAACATATAGGCCTAACTTGTGTAGGCATAACAGAATATCTAGTGCAGTCTTACTGCAAACGAAAATTAGTATGAAATTGGCAAAAGAACAAAGAGAAAACACACGTTTCATATATTTATTTAAATTCAGTCATATAAAGAATACAATACCAATATTAAACAACACTGCATGACCAATTGGTAGGGTCATTTCAAAGCTAGACAGGCAAGGTTTACTGAAGAGGGACTGCATATAGATAGTCTAAGGTTAAGTTATAATTATTATTATAATTCTTGTTATCAGTATCGGATCGGTACTGGCCAATATTGGGATTTGAAACATTATTGACAAAAGTGAATACTACCGATATTGGTACAACACCACTTAACAAGCCGTTGCCCATCATTCAATCCCTCAATCAATTTAGTCATTTACTGACTACTATAAACTTTCAAAATCATGTGTTGACTATTATGGAAAGAAAATATCTTTTGTCCAGACTTCCATATTAGCCATTTGACGTTGCATCAAACTGCATCATTTGGAAGCCATGTGATAGCAGCATATTCCGTTGATATTACACAAATCTTAATTTAAGCACAGTTCATGTGTGTTACACTAATGAATAGTCTAGGGAAAGCTTGCACCATTATTTGAAATGTTTAAAAGTATAGGAATTCATAGGACTTATTTTTCCCCAGTCTTCTGGCTTATAAACATCAACACTATACTGTAAGGAGAACTACAATCAATATACTCCCTTCAAGAATAGATAGTTTCATCAGATATTAAATGGGATTGTCAAATGCTTCTCCAGAGACCTACGTACAGTATGTGAAACTGTTCAGTTACACTGCAACATATGATGAAAGATCTGATCACTACCTTTTGCAGGCAATTTGTGTTATAAAGTAGGGTATTCTAAGTGGTGCAATATTCTTGGCAAGGGCACTGTTTTGCAAAAAAGACAATTGGGATTTGGACAAGTTACTTTTAGAACACACATGAATATGCTCAGTAGCAAAATATATATTTGTTGTTTAACTTTTTGTTGGGAGAAGCTGGTTGTGCAAATTGTTTTAAACAAAACGAGAAATGGGAAAGAAATATGCTGTTATTTTCCATGTTTAGTGAAATTTTTAGCTTAAATAGGTTGTTAGCAAACTTGGAGCAAACATTCTGAATTTGTGCAGGACTTACATTAGGCAACTTACTCTTGGTAATTAATTTATGTACACAATGTGCAGTTAGGTCTTCCAATCGGGATGCATGTACACTTCTAGCAGACCATGTTTGATACCACTCAGGGGCGGGATTTGAGTTGTGAAAGTGGGGGGGCAAACCTGCCAGCAAGACTATCTAAGCGGAGCGCCACCATCGGTTGGCGCGGAGCGTACAAGAATTTTTTTGGC
>JAIPMN010000463.1:10057-35244 GCA_020650975.1 Apostichopus californicus
ACAGCACATCTATCCTGTTCTAGATGATTTCTTCAACATTCAACTGTATATTTTTTTACACACATGCGCAAAGTTACAGAAAGTTTACAGGAAAAAAAGGGAAGAAGAAAGTGAACTTACATCTCCGTTGTATATTTGAGTGGCTACATCTAATCCAGTCTTAGCAGGGATAAATAAAGGTGTAGGAGGTCTGTCCAGGAATGCATCTGTCTGGCAGTCGACGTCGGCTTCCTCAACTCTGTCGCTTAACTCCTCCAGGTATAATTCTGTCTGGACGTCAATGTGTTTGCGGCCCTCTACCGCCTCTGGAGAAGCGGGGCGAAGCTGAGCTTTTGCTCTTTTGGCTGCGATCTTCCTCCGCCTGATTTCTTGTTGTCTTTGGATTTCGATAGGATCTGGTTGAGCTGTCTGCATGTGACAAAGAACGAACAGATGTTCAAAATTTGCAAATTTGAAGGAAAAAATAGACATAAATTGTTTTAAATAAATGGCAAAGATGTTAATTTAATGAAAGTTGCGAGCTATGAACAGAAATAGTGTTGCAGCAATAAAAGGCGAAACTTACGGCTGGTAGTGTGTGTTGTGCATATGTGTTTCCCCGTACAATTCTCCTGTCATACATAATATTGCCATAAGGAGCTGGTGCTTGGTTCCTGCAAACAAAAAGAAGATTTGACTTGATATTTCCTTCTTCAGTTTTAAAAATGAACAAGAAAACAGTTCTACAAATTACAAGTATGGCACTGAAAATGACATTCTGAAAAAAATAAAATAAAAAATGTTTACAGTTGTTATCAATACATTTCATCAATTAATGTCATGAAAGGTAACATCCAGCTTAGATGTTTGTCAAGACAGAATTTCTCCTGGGAATACTGTACTTACTGTTGTGCTAGTGGATCTCTGTATTTCTTTCTCTGTGGCACAGTACGTGGTTGACTGGCAAAGGTATACGTACCACTCTTCTGAGGTAGCACTGTAGTCATTTTGATTTTTGTTGTAAATCAGAGATGGATTAGATCTATGGGTACAGAAAATAAATGCTTTGCATCAAAACAAAATATGCTTCACAAACTCCACCAGATTTGGTTTTGTGAATACTGTTACAACATCCGAGACTGAAAAGATAAGTACTCCCTGGTGAAGAATTTGATTTGCATGAATGGTAAAGTGAATGGTAAAAAACATCCTCAAATGTATTAAATGCATATACCCTCTGCTGCATAGTGCATAAAGCAATTTATGTATGTAGGCCTATGGATAATTGTACAGTAGACCCAGCCTTTTGCTTTTCCCCCCAATACAAGATGGCACAATTGCCCATGCCAATTAAACTGACTTTAAGAATATTATCAATACCTATATCAATGGTAACCTGTGGTATAACTATGATAGGCCTAACGTGAAAGTTAAGGCTACAGACTACAGTAAGCATAGCATACTGTACATTGCCACCAGCCATGATACTTGTTAGGCATAACTTGGGCCTAACGGTTAGGACGGGCCCTATAAACAGAAGTCAAATTTGAACACCTTCAAAAGCAACCCGAACAAAAATCTTTGTAACATCTGATTCACCGATAAATATACAGAACAACTTACTGGATAAATTATTTTATCTCTATTTCTTGTCCACAAACTTCTCGAGTTGCGAATATGTTCTCCAGTAGCCACCGGTGATTCCCGAAATATATGTGATGTCTGTGTTCGTTGTATTGTATTCCGTGTGCGCATTACTAGACTTGCAGCATGTAATGGTGTATCAATGGTATGCAGGAAAATAGATGTACATAAATAATATCACCATAGCGACATAATTGTAGTGCTGTTCTCACAGAAGTAGGACATCAGTCGTTCCTTCGACCTATTTCAGGCTTTGCCCTTCATCTGCTGTGAAGCTTCTTTTTTTCTACTTGATGTGTCTTTATTATGAAAATATAAATGCCCATTCATTCGATTTTACATCATAAATAGTGATGTAGAAGTTAACTTCGAGTTTGTAGGCCTTGGAGCACAGTTACTGGGGAAACGACAATGAACACTGAAAAGAATGTGCGAAGGGGTCACTCATCTACAAAAGAGTAACGGTCTGGCGTCCTCTTTTTTGATTACGTAATAAGTTGTCTTGCATTATTTACACTTCCACAGTATGTACGTAAACATGTGAATACGTACATGTCGATGTGATATACAGTACGTATGCACCATAGAAATTGATATGGTATGCACACAGACTAAGCTGGTTAGGGCCGATTATGACTAGTATGACCACAGCAGTGACATTTTACATGGTACAGTTTAGTGGTAGTGGCCAATAACAACTTGCATATTACTATTCAAGACAATTGGAAGAGTAACAACAAACGGTACCTCTTTTTCTTTTAAAGGGAGTCAGTTCTTTGGGCAGGCCTAGCAGTAGCAAGGTCAAGTATTATGTTTGAACATATGAAATATGATGAGTGTGGTCTGGACTTGAGTGTATTCATTGGCCCGACTTATGTTGTTACTATGTTAGAGTAGACCATTGGACCAAGGTCTAGCCCTACTGTAACTACCCAAAGTACAGAACTGAGTTACACTTGAGTACCCTAACATTTTACTAACAAGGAAAAATATGTACTTAAATCCAGGCTTTAAATTAGGGCTAAGGCCCTAACTTAATTGCAGGGTAGGCCAAGCATATTGTAATGCAAGGTTTCAGTTCCAGAGTGTTGTCGTTTAGATTAATATTGTTCGCTTTTTCAGTCAAAATCTTAGTCACCTGCATCGGGGAAGAAATAACCTAGGTTATAGTTTATAGGCTAGGGGACCAGACCTAGTCTACAGTATACATGCCGGGGAGAAAATGTGATGCAAGTTAAAGGCATTGAAGACTCGCCCCAAACTGCGTGCGGCCATCTGAAAAAGTTAACTTTCTGTTGCTAGCAAGTGACGTTTTGTTTGTGTCGCTACAAAATGCAGACAGTAGTGAAACATGATACCTTGTTATCTTTTATCTAGACCTGAGATGTCCATCACTGCTAAGTCTGCTATGTACACTGTGTTGTGTGTATTGACCGTACCTTCATATATTGACTGTACACTAGTGTTATGTCTAATTACTGACGGTAGCAAGCTGTGTGTGTATTTTCTGGGATCGATGGTGGTGTCTAACATTTCTGTTACACCTCATTCGAAACTACCTAGGTCAGATTACCGGCATTAGACGTTTCTTTTTGCGTGAGTCTTCACACCCTTTAATAACAGTTGCTAAAATATTGATCAAAATCAAACAAGACGGAAACAAAAATAGGGTATAATTGAAGTTATAATTTTGGAGGATATAAAATGTGAAAGTTGCTGATAGTCAATAATATACTTTAAACAATTCACACAGTTTTCAATATTACATGTAAAGGAAGGAACTGCTTCTCAAATTCTTGTGATTTATTAGATAGTACTGTAGCTTACACTACAAATTCAACTTCTGATGATCAATTCTCTCCAAAAAGAGTAAGTAAAATTACATTTAATCTGTGATTAAAATCCTTTTTGAACCCACATTTTCAGAAGCAATCTACCACAGCTATTAAATAGCTTGTGAATTTATGTGGCCATGTTCCTCCTATGTGTATGTGTGGTCTTGGCCAACTGCACTGAAAATTATGCTCAATTCTGTCACTCTTAAATGAATTAAATGAATTTTTGGACAAGAAAAAGTATTGAACAGAAATATTTAATCGATATGAAATTTGTAAGTGTCATCATGAAATTGGTTGAAATATAATTTTTTTTTTTACCAATGGCAGGATGAATAGTGTTGAGTGACAAACCAGCCATGGCACTGAGTCACACAAATGTTGTTTCTGTCAAAGCTTATTTTTGATTTGTGGAATTGAATCAGCAAGGTTGTGGTCTAACTCGAGGGTTAACCAATTATTTGGCCCAGGCCTCTGAATTATATTATGAATAAATCATGTAAGCCGAGGATGACCATAACAATTCGTCATAACCCTAAATGTTTAATTTAAAAGAACATCAGCACAACTACAGACTATTTTGTGTTTTTGTGTTTTTCATAAACAGTATGCTTCAGTGTCCCATCATCTACAGTTGAACAGGTAGAAAGGCAAATGGTATGCCAAGTGTGTGACAAGTCGTCTCTGGGAAGTTCCTGCTCTACTGTAAAACGGGCGAAACATTATCGATCATCCAGCGTTGCCCAAAAATTTAGCATGATTAAACAAGGCCATCTAAATTATGGGACATAACTGTGAATAGGTCTCATTTACTATGACAATTGTTACCGCTAGCAAAAATTAAATGAAACAAACCCACCAAATCATCAAAAGGAAATGATAGGAAATACTGTTTTTATTTTTTTGGTGTTAGTTTTTCACTGCTGTGAGTACTGTTAACTTACTTTCAGGATGGACTGTTACAACATTTGGCAAATTGGTGTTTGCTCCACCTGTCTTCAACCATTCATTGTTAGAATTCCATAATGTGTAGAGAATTTGTTCTTTTGGAATCCACTGATAAGTTGATTTTTACTACAGAGCACTTCTTGAAAGTGTTAAGTTGATTGTATGGTAATTCTTTGCTTTATGGAATTACAAATGCACAAATGAATAGACTGCAACGGATTCATAGCACCGCCGCACGAATAGCGACAAAAACTCCTAAGCTAAGTCGTATAACACCAGTGCTTGAAGACGTACATAGGCTGCCAATATCTGCCAGCAGTGGATTTAAGCTGCTGCTTCTCACCTACAAGTGTTTTTGAATGGAATGGCCCCGGATTACCTGAAGAACTTATTGGGCCCATATCAACCATCCTGTGACTTGAGGTCCTCTAATCAGGCACTTATTAAAGTTCCAAAGGCCAGACTTTCTTCATGTGGTTCCAAGGCTTATGTAATCGCTGCCCCTACATTGTGGAACAACATCCCACTTGACATCAGGAAAGCCACCTCATTTATATTTTCAAATCCAAGCTGAAGACATTTCTGTTTTATAGATATTTTCATCTTTAAGCTCTCGACTGCGCTTTTGAACAAGCCTTCGGCACTGGATTTGTGGTGCATTATTAAGTGATTTACATTACATTGCATTACATTACATTAAGTGTTCCAGTTTTGCATAGTAGATTTGAGGGCTCTGAACTTTGTTTCTGCATTGAAAAACTGCATCTTCTCAAATGGAAAGCAATTTGCCCATGTGGCGATGCGAAACCGGATAAATTATTCCCTGAAGACTTCATTCTAAGATCTTAATAATCTGCTTAGCTAGCGCAATTTTCACCATAATGGGCATGTTAAACAAGTCACATTCTGACAAATAATCTCAGACAAAAGGCAATCTTTGACCTATTTAAGAAAGGGAAAATTAAAAGATTGTCAGGAATTCCCTTCTATTATTTGTGACTAGAGTACATTGTCTCAGACTAGTTGTCCTTGTTCTTTCATTTCCATAGTACTCTCTTTTAGTAGAGTGTGCAATTATAATTTAATTAAAATCAACACATTTTGTTTTAATGTCTTTGTCACCTAATTATAATAATAATAATAATAATAGAAAACATTTATATAGCGCTTAATACAGCGGTTTCAAATCGCTTTACAAAGTAGGAAAGAGACAAAGGAAACCAAGGAGAACAAAATTATACTAGGAATCAAACAGAAATGTTTTAAGTTGTCTCTTGAAAAATACAAAGGTAGGGAGAGTCACAAACGTGACATGGGAGTTCGTTCCATAGAGAAAGCAGAGACAGAAAAGGCTCGATCGTCATAACGAGTATTTAATAGCTATATACTGAAATAGACTGTTCGAACTATCATTGATGCTCTAGCAATTTTGTGAAAGTGAAAGTTGTTGTTTTATAACTTTTCAAAAGCTGATTATTAACCAGTTAATATTTACCTCTTTTCCCATTGTAGTCCTGTATATAGAGTTTACAGTGTGTAAGAGTCTTGTTGTAATTTCCTGTTAACAGGGACTATTACTTTGCCAGTGTTAGCAACAGCAAATGTCTTTCTGTGTATTATAACATTTTAACAAAATAAATTAAATGCCTTGAAAATTTCAGATAGATTGCTAGTGCAGGCGTGGGCTGAAAGTCATATTTGTGACCCACAGTGAAATTTTGCAGCCCAGTCTGTGGGCTTAAAATATGTTCCAACTTCCATGACAAAATTAAAATGTATCGTATTTTCCTTTTTCCTACCACAGTTATTAGAATCCACCAGAAGACATACAGTATCTCAGGGATAATCAAACACAGGGAAAGAAAATTGTTTTCTGCGACTTCATCGACTTGCTAGCACTATGCAATCCTTTGTGCCAAATGTCTGTAGACTTCACAAACATGCCAAGCTTATAACAGGATTTGTTCAGCATTGCAGGTTTTCAAGAGGTTACTGTGGAAACGAGAACTTCAGTACATCAGTTGGTGATAAAAGATGGATATGTAACTCACAACACACATTAAGATCAAGCAAAAATTATTTGAATGGAACCTTTTCACCTCTTTCCAAACGCTTATCGACATCTTCCACTCTGGCGAAACAAGAAACGTAAGTATTTGCAAGAACTTTGAGAGTCATGCATTTAATTTACAAATTATTCAACTGGTTGTAGATTTCATCAAATTAACACTGTACTGTAGTAATAGTACTCAGACTTGGCGTATGAGTACAACAGCACGAGTATGAGTACAACAGCACGAGTACGAGTACAACAACATTAGTATGAGTACAACAGCACAAGTATGGGTACAACAGCATGAGTACGAGTACAACAACATTAGTATGAGTACAACAGCACAAGTATGGGTACAACAGCATGAGTACGAGTACAAACATGAGTATGACTACAATAGCATGAGTATGAGTAAAACAGCATGAGTACGAGTACAACAGCATGAGTACAAGTACAACAGCATGAGTATGAGTACAACAGCATGTATATGAGTTAAAGGAGAATTACCCTTGGTAATAGTGTACAAGTACAAGGCTCTAAGCAAGAATATCAGTACAAGGCCTTAAACGCCAGTACGAGTACGAATTTGGCCTGGGTCCCTGTACAACTATTGAAAATGCCACGAGTACGAGTGCCATAAAATGCCACAAGTATGAGTACAGTACATTCCACTGTGCTAGGATATGAGTACAACTATGGACTCACTAAACCTCTGCTACTACTGCTCTGGCTGCTTAAACCTTGCCTGGCAGAGTATAAACCTGCATCAATATTATCCTAAGTGCACCAAAACTGACAGGCCCACCTCACAAATATTCTGTAGAGTTAATCAACAAACCAAATGCATAACTTGAATACTCATTGCTTAGTGAGATACAGCATGTACGATAACCAAGTCTGACATCAACCAAGGAGTAACCAATTTTTCATAAAAGCTTAGACACCAGTTAGAAGGAAATGTGAAGAGCAATCTTCAACATTATGAAACATTAGAATGCTATTAAAGTTGTGATAGTCAGATGTCTTAATTCCTTGTTAGTAATATTTTCAGATCATGCAGACTATATCAAGTAAAACTGCCTTTTCGATAAAGATTGCAGACTTTTGTCTATGTTGTTAATACCTGTGTGATCTTTTATATCTGGAATATGCCTCAACATTTTTATCATTATAATCTCATTTTCTTAAGGTCATTAAGAGTCCAAATTAACATACATTTATAATCACTACTACCTACTATTTTACCATACTTTTCATCAGTTACTTTGAATCTCTTTGTCTTTCACACTACAGAATAAAGATAAACTATATCGGTAGAGATGGGACGAAGATGACAGTCAATGGGGTTGTTGGCGACAGCCTCCTGGATGTAGCTATAGATAATGACTTGGATATCGAAGGATACGGTAAGGTCTCCCATCGTATCGTCTGTAAAGGATCGGATTAGTGTGTGTCTTATATCATAATAAACATGTTTATATCAGTCAGTACCAGCAAACACATGGTGTTTTTCGTTTTTAGTAGAGGGTCCACAGTTTCTTAGATTATGATGGAAAATGCTATTAGGTTCTACAGGACTGTCTTGTACAAAGGCAGTTAGAGAAGCAGGCAATTCCTTCCTCCCCCCCCCCCCCCCATACTCCACATTGTATGGTTGGATTACTGTATATTAGTGTGAACTTTGACCTTGGGTTAACGTTACTGCTTCATTGCTATTGATATTAAAACATATAAAAAAACAGATGATAACATGAAAGTGTAGCCATCATCAAATTTAATTTCTGAACTGGATATTCAGAAACATGAGGAAGGGACCCCTTTTGTAGGGAGTCAGGGGTGTAATGGCCTTCTGCCAAAATAAATTTCACAATAGTTTTGCCACAGGTAGATGCCACTTTCACCACCACTGGATATTGGTTTGGTTTCTGCCTCCCCCCACCCCTCCCCCTTTGCCCCACTCTCAAACCTGTGTCATTAAATGGTTATATAAGGTATAGGTTGTTTGATCTACAATGATAGTTAGCTGCAGTACATTTCTTGATGTTTCTGACTAAGTGAAATTAAATGTGCAAGTGTGGTCTACATGCATCTAGACTAAAGAGAGCTTACAGAGTGGGTTTTCGTTTACAATTCTATCCTTCGAGGTGACACCTGAGGTGTGATTTATTTCTTCATTTTGTCTTGCATTTATTCTTATATTCCAGCAGTATTATCCAACTGTCTCACTCACACAGTGGTGGCAGCAGTGGGATTGTATATATTCAGGATTTCATGTTTGAAGGGGAAGCAATTGCTGTGAGAACCTTCACTATATATTAGCCCTGCTTGACTTTAATCTAGCCTTGACGTTTATCTAGTGGCTAGTAATCACTTTAACAACTAATGAACTTACCTTTTACTTTAATCAGAACAGTAATTTGATTCATAATCATATTACGTTATTTAATGTCTTTGGTTTGTTATATATTCCTCAGGTGCTTGTGAAGGTACATTAGCCTGCTCGACTTGCCACTTAATATTTGAAGAACCTCAATTTAATTCCCTACCAGAAGCTTCCGACGAGGAACAAGATATGTTAGATTTCGCATGTGGACTCTCTGACACGTAAATTTTCACTTTTTACCTTCTTTATTTTATCTTTCTTTGTAAATACGAGCTTGATACATTTCCATAAAAACCACTGGTTTTAACCCTCAACCCATTTCATCATTTGAATATCTATTCCAGTTGATTCCATTTCATCACAGATATTCTGTATCGTGAGTTGTACGTGCTAGAATGTTTGTGAGATAAACTGTCTGTTAAAAAAATAAAATAAAAAAATTTGAGCTGCTCTGCCTGTTATCAAATATATTTCTCAAGTTACACTAAAAACATTAAACATTTATATCTTAGACAAGAAACATTCATTGTGGATTTTACCAAACCAATGTATATATGCAGGTATCATATTATGCTTTGTGTGTTGTCAAGGGAATGTACTTTTTTTTCCCCTTTTATTTTGCTCCAGGTCGCGATTGGGTTGTCAGATTATCTTGTCAAAAGACATGGACGGTATGACTGTTACTGTACCTGATGGTGTAGCAGATGCAAGGGGTGTCTGACATATGATGCTAACTTACACACACCAGTATTTTTTTAGTTTTTTTTTGTTAAAGGAAGTCTTAGGTCAAGAAAACTCAGCAGAGTGCAATCTCTAACAATATTTGTAAGCACCTCAGGTACAGCTTTGGTTGGTTGATTCATACTCTGCAGGACCTTTCTTCTTGACGGAGATTATTAAGAGGTCGACAGGGTTTTCTACGAAACTGAACCAGTGATGAGGATTAGTTGGACAACAGCTATCTCTAGTTAAACCATCCATTATTCTATACCAAGCATTTTAGCTTGATTTCATTTGAGGTGATGTAATGGAGATTGCCTTTCCCTCTTTTGGGCATCTTTTTAACGGCATAGTAACGATAATTAGGTGGGGATACTCACATCCAAGAAAGGTCTGTATACAGGGGGGTAGGAGCCGGGGGTACTGGGGCACGTGCTCCCCCCCCTTTTTTCCAAAATAGCAAATGTGCCCTACTGGCAAATAAAATGTGCCCCTTTGATGAAGAACTGTCTTTTGGATATCTTAAGCCTTTGTTAATTTTAATATTTTATTTTAATTATTCACATGCACCATAATAGTATTGAAAGCATACTAACACATCATATATATTTAACCTGATATGGCCGTTGTGCATCGGTTTATAGCTTAACAAGTGGTGGTTGTGGAATGAGAAAGTGCCCCTCTGATGTTGTGCCCCCCCCCCACTTTTTGGAAGCTTCCTACCCCCCTGTCCGTATAGGATTGTTTTGGATGGTGACTGAGTGACTAGTTTTCTCTTGAGTATCAGTGACAAGTCATTCTGCTATAAATTTTATATTTTGTTGTCTCTAAGACATTCACCAGGTGTTTCTTTATTCCAACATATTAGTGAATAGGAATGAGGGCATCAGTCGTTAGCTTCAAAGGTATCAATCATTGCCAGAAATTTGTTTACATAAATTATCTGTGTTCGGTTGAATAACTTGTCATTTAAGTAACTGGTAAGGGGTGCAGCCAAATGGTATTAACTACACAGATCTCAAAGTTTTAAACTCTGAATGAAGAAGGATATAGCAAATGAAGTGCAAATATTTCAATGGAAGAGTACCAACCCAGTGCAAAATAACAGCCTTAAGCCTGCTGCACACTGGCCCGACTGAATGCAAACCGACTCAAAAGTCAACTAATATAACCTACATTGCAATAGTAATCAAAAAGTCTCTGTTCGTCAGTAACCACCAGCGTTTCTTTGGGTCACATGCAAAATGACTTCTCTGTGATTGGCTAAGTTGGTTGAAACTGTTAGTAAGCAATTCACTTCATGTCAAGTCTCTGCGACTGAAGCCAATTCGACCTAAAACTGGCCGAGTCCTGGTCAGTTGTAGTCATAAGCACACCCACACACACTTCTTGACCATCCTGGATTTTCTGCGTTCCAACAGCCAAGTTAAGTCAGGTTGCATTCAATCGGGGCAGAAAAGAACTCGGTTAATATAAGAGCAACAGGTTTGCAGTTGCTACAGTATGTGTTATATTTTTCTATCACACAAACTGGAGTACACACTATGTTGTTGCTTCTCCCCCCCTCCCTCCACCCCCCCCCCCCACATTTAGCATTACACCATACCCTGAATACAACTGTGAAGGCTGTTTGTGTTTTCAAGATAACTGGAGAAGAATGAATGAGTAATTTTTTTGCAGTTAGAAGTTGTTTAGCATTAGTAACTAGGGCAGTTAGTTAGATTTTAAAATCTTGACTTTGAACATGTGTGTTAATGGAAAATTCAGTAATACATAACTACATTGATAAGTAGGTACCGTAGTTTGGTTACATGTGTGTCTAACACATTAAGAAAAATTGTATGATATCATTTCATTATTCTGTTATTATTGCCTTTTGGGGCACTGTTTTTAGTTTTGGATTTTTTTTTATACCTCACTAAAATACCTTTACAAAATTAAAATAAATAAATAACCAACTCTTATAGAGTATTTGGTTTTATTTTCCCAAATAATAGGATGCATGCAATACCCAAATATAAATGCCAAGTCTGAAACTGTGTTCCACTTCCACAGCTTAACTTTCAACTAGTCTTGAGTGTGGTCTGAAATGTATTTACAGTGAAGGCATCATTGAAATGATTTGTTGCAGAGATTAGTGTTAACAGAGGAGGGTTAGTGGGTGTAGTTGGTGTGGGAGGCAGTGGCGTAGCTAGGGGGGGTCAAGGGAGGGCCCGGGCGCCGGGTTTAGGGGGCGCTGAAATGGGAGAATGAGAGTAAAAAAATTAATCACTTTTTAGAAAATGAACATTTTCCAGTTACTAATAAGAATCTGAACTGAATGTAGTTGTTTTTGCTAGCATATTTATAGATTGTGATTTCTTTTCAGTCCATTTTGACCGTTTTCCCTTTTTTTTTATTCTGTTCGGTATTCTGTAATGACTACATGTCACGGAAATTTCTGGTATATCAGTATACAGTGTCAAGGCAGTAGATTTGGAAAGGTGGAAATATCATAGGAGCACAATTTGATTTGGGGGGGGGGGGAGGGCTGTAACGTCCTTCCCGAGAAATATAACCAAAAATTGTTTGCGCGCTTGGTGCGCAATTTATTTTTCTTTAAGTAGTGGTGGGGGGGGGGGCAATTTCTACTCTTGCACCCGGGCGCCAAAACCTCTAGCTATGCCACCGGTAGAAGGGGTGGGGAGGGGTAGGTAGGTGGCTAGGAGGAATCTCTTGATATGACTATGATAGGTGAAGCAATGACAATCAGTTCTGAGTAACTTGTAGAGTAAATAGTTAGACTGACAAACAAGTCACACCTTGAAAACTAACAAATGTCTTTTGTCCAGTGTCTACAAGTCCTTTTATGCTAGATAATTAGGATGTATTTATTGTTGGAACTTCATTATAACGGTTCAAGTTATTGTAATAATGGTGCCAAAGGCTTGTTAGTTGACCTGTTCAATTTTTTGTGCCAAACGGGAAAGGGGTATACTTTGGGATGTGCTGTCTTGCTTGTGTGTATGTCTGTGTGTGTTAAACATATTGTCGGTCTGTATGTATGTTGAATTGAGCTGTTTATGTGACCTTTATACTTGGTATGTAGTGGAGAAATCAGATATTTATTTTTGGCGGAGGTCTAATGTTTACATGTGAACATACTCAACATAGGAAAAATTCTGAATAGCCTATAAACAAAGTAACTGTCATCTCAGTTGAGTTGAATGTCACTTGATATATGCAAATCTGCATTACTGGAAGTAGAGGTCAAAGGTTACCTTAAGTCAACAGACAAGATTAACGTATGAAAACACATTAAAACTTATCCTTAAAGTAAAACTTTATTGGTTGAATGATGGAGTGAATTTCGCTTTAATGAAGCCTTGTCTTTTGAAGGAGATTGAAAAGTGAGTCTTCTGAGATCAGCAACCTGTTTTTCTCTGTAGAGGTGAGGTGTACTTTAGCCAATAACTGGCTCTGGCTATTACTCTGTTATGACTGAGCACATCATAACTTCAGGGTTTCCATGTGAAGCCTTTATAATTTTCATAAACAGTCATATCTTTTTATTATGATGACAAATTATAAATAAACAATCAAACCATGCATTATTTTAATCAAGTCTTTGGTGTCATATGTTGACAAATACTTCGTTTTCTATACACTTGAAGGGGTTCTAAACTTTCAAGATTCATAATGAATTTAAAAAGAAAAAACACAACTATTAATGTTTCATGCGATTTTATTCTTCGAATTGCCAATCTGTAGGTACTTCTCAACAGCATAACCATTGAGGGAGTGGGAACGGTAGTTCAAACCTCAAAGGGGGAAGGGAAGGGGGGGGGGATTTTAATCACCTTCCACTGCTGTTCATGTAAGAAGTTCACTCTTTACCTCACCCCTTCCCTACTTCCTCACTCAATTACACAGTGAAGAATTTTATAGCATTAGTCGCATGAGTATTTGCAGCTCACAGAGGTAGAAAGAAGGCAGAAGGATCTTTTAAATATTGTACGGTGCAAAATTATTTTAAAAGACACCTCAAAGTTGACGGTTATGCCAACACCCCTACTTCTCTGTTTCCCTCCACCAACTGGCCCGTCGCACCTCCAATTTTTGTCAATGAAATGCAAATAAGTATTTTAACACTTGTGTATTGAATTAAGCCGTTAATAGCCGGCTAATTAAGGAGATGCCAAATGGTGATTTCAGATTATCAAGGATAACTATCCGATTACGTGTGAAGGAATGTATCATTTGTGTCGTGTTAATGTGTCACGTCACAGACCTACACGTTACAACTTGTTCCTATCTGACACAATATGCAGCTTAGAATGAAATATTTTCCATCTGCTTCAATTCTCTGCCCTTCACCCTCAGCTTTCTAGCTGACCCTCACCCCCAGATGGAAAATTCTGGCAACGCCTCTATTATAAATACCAGTCATCGCATCTAAAATTATTGATTGACAGGTTAAAACTTTGCCACACCCAAAACGGAAACCATTTTAGAAAATTTTGAACTCGCGCCGCCATTCAAAAACCACCGTTATATATCTGGTAGCTGTCACGGCTATTTGGCAGACTACTATTAGCAGTAGCATACGGACACTTACAGGTACATATCATATACGTATATAAAAGTACATGCTCTATTCCTTCAGTTGGAATAAGTAGTTGCGAGATCGACGGTAAGTAGATTCCTTATTTCTTAAAGTTTTCCGTTACTGTTCGAACAGTACTTTCATTTCCTATAAGAAGATCGCCTTTTGCGTCTCTCAAGATGAAGTCAATTATTCCAGTCGAGTTAAAAACTTCAATTTGTTACGTTTTTTTTGCGTTACAATATCGTGTGAAAATAGTATGTTGAAGAAGTTGATAACGATAGCCTAGCCTATCTAAGTGTGATATCGTACGGGGGCGTGTTGATTCCGTGTTTGACATGGCATTACTCACCCTAACTAACCGTAACAATAGGGTGAGTTCAATAATTGTGGCTCATCAAGAAGGGCAAATACCAAAGAGATTGTCCTTAAGTTATGCCTATGTCGAACTAAGACCGTAGTGTGCAATAACATTGAAAAATTAAAATATTGTGTTTCATTGACTAGGCCTAGGCTACACCTTTTGAGTTAAACTCTAATGTTAGAGTCACTCTGACATATAGATTAAGTTAGGCTCCCAAACTTATGTTAGTGTTTTGGGGCATACATGATACAGTAGCTGTATTAGTAGATGGATTCCTTCACATCCACGCAACACTACCAGAGCTAGAAGCGCATGATTTAATGTGCTGATTTCTTTTTCATTTTTGAGAGGTTTTAGTCTTCAGTTTCATGAAATTAAACTTCCTCTTATGGCTAGGAAAGACCTAATTTGATATTACTGTAGACTATTTAAACTGTCAAGACAAAATATTTAATTATACTATATTGCCGCGATAAGTAATATATTTATCATAATTAAAGGTGGGTTTGGTAATCTTGTTACCAACCAACTACAGGTGGACTACCAAAAGATGTTAATAATTCAATTGTAGTATGGTTGTACATGTAACCAAAGTTGGTTTATAAAGCAGGTCTTTATTTCCTTGCTAATGGATGGTAGTTTACCAAACCTATAAAGTAATGCTCAAAATAAGATTGGTAAACTTAAATTAAAAATTGATCAATTGACCCAATTCACTTCTGAAATGTTTCGACCAAGTTCTTATTATTTATCAAGTAATTTGAAATTCTGTTTCATTTCAAACATTTCTACACCCTAACACATAGACAGAGTTAATCTCATGAGTCATGCTAAAAGTATGACAAAATCCATCATAAATAATTTAAATTGTGGGCTTTTTCTTTTGCCTTAAGAGATTGAAGTGATATTTTTGGTCTATTGTGAGCATTGAACTCTATTTGTAAAGTATTCTGGATCAAGTACTATAGGTCTAACATAAAAAAATTACCAGAATCAATTTAAATAACCACTTTTGCAAAATGTTCATTCAAGCAAACTGACAACAAAAATGGCAAAAAGCCCCCCCCCCCAAAAAAAAAAAGCACTGGAAAACTATTCAATACAGTGAGGAAATGTTGGATTTATTTTTTAGCCCATCACCTTTCGAATCTATCATTCGTGAAGTTTTCTGGTGATAATCTTTCTTTCATTTGTATCATGTTTTGTTGGACATTTCCTTACTGTGTTTTGGATTCATCATTTGGAAGAAGTTTTCTCAACATGGTTTGCGAGGTGCTGCTTAAGTCTCCTTTGACTTTTTTACCTGTTTTCGATCATGGTCTGTCTTAGGCGTTGCCCTGGTTTTGTATCGTTAGTTTTGGAAAATGTTGGAACAAAACTTATCCAACTCTTGTTGAATCAATGGGCTGTACTGACCAGGAACATGTTACAATTTACCAACTATGACATTTAAGATAACCAGATTACTCACCTAAAGTTAAACGGTTGGTCCAGAGGACTGACGAAAGAGGAACATATTCCAAGCATTCTAATAAAAATATACTTCCCCTGTATTGCTTTGAAGTGACAATAATTTGAAGTTGACCTGTTTTGTACCTTGAGACAAGAACTTGGAGCAAACAGGTGTCATTTGAGAGATACACACAGTTGACAATTTTGTTGATGTCTTTCTTTAAAATGCACGTCCAAGATTTTCTTTTACAAAATTACGATGCATTTAGAAATGAATACACGACAGTCATTGGTATATTGAAGACTTCACATCCTGTAAAGCAAAGTTGTAACTGTGTCCATCCAAAGTCTTAGCCATAAATAGAAAAACAAAACATCTTGCTATCAGTGTGCTACTACAATAAGACATCTTACCTGTTTGTTCAAGTTCGCTTATGCTACAAACTTGTGACAATTTCTACTATCAGTATCCCACCAGTACAAAGCAGGCATTTCCTGCAAATTTTGCCAGGATGTCAAGTCTACATTCTTCCAAGTAGTTCAAAAATAAATTTTCCTCTGGACTGTCCCTTTTTAAAGGTATTCATATGACTGACACTTTCCAATCAGGGTTCCTTTCATGGAAACTACCGGTAAAATGAGCCATCCACCCCATCATCAAAAATTCCAAATTAAAAGTTCCTGCAACAACAATCAGCCTACTTGAATATATTCTGATCTATTAGTATCTAACATCTGTAATACCAAGCTTGGTAAATGTTTGTGAATAGTATTGTATAGTAAATTATTACAACTTTAAAAGGTATGTACATCTGTCTCATACCATCATGTCACAGAGGTCATGCCATCAATATAATTCAAACCTCTTAGGAACAGTCTGTAGGGTCAGTCAATGTAACCTCAACTTTCTTCAGGTACAGTATGTTTGGTTTGTTTCTGGCTTCTAATATGGCAAAATAAATGGTGACCGCACTCTGACCTGTTTTTGCACTATAACAGTATTTCTGAGTATCAAGCCCTCCCTAGTGTTACAATTTGTTGGCATTATCCTTGGATTTTAATCCCCATCCCAATTCTCAATCCCCTTCCCCTATCCTACCATATTCCACCCCCTCCCCCTCCCGATAGTAGTTTCAAGTTTTGTACTGGATAAGTTATTCCCTGTTTGAATGTTTCGGACAACCAAAAATTGTAAAACTTGTGTAGAATTTTTGACAAAATGGCTAGTGTTGAATTGTGATCATTTCTAAAACAATCACAACAACCTAAAAAGTCACTGTAACTTGAGGAGATTACAGACTTCAGCAAACTGCTGTAATAATTTAATAACCAACCAAGGCTCTATCCCTGATGACTTTTCTTAATTTGATTAAGATACACAAAATACCTCCGGAATTGTGGAATTTTGACTGTATATAGGGGTAGTCATATTCACAAGTATAGGTAGCTAGATATTGTACATCAGTAATAATGTATTTTATCCAAGGGACAACAGCCTGTATTGTACAGTATTGGTTGTGAATCAAGTGATAAGTTGTGGTGTTCTCAATGAATCAGGCTTCTGCTGTAAATACATGTATGTAATCCACATTTGTAATACTGTTGATTTATAGCTTATTCTAAGCCTGTTAACAGAAATAAATATTTATTGTCAGGTACTGTAGTACTAGATTGGACAACATTGCCACTGTAATGTATCTTGTTTTGAACTCTCCCTCTTGCGAGCTACTGTGTACATATGTAATCAATTTCATAGTGTTAAACTCCTGTCTAATTTCCATACACGTTTTATCATTGAATTACTCTCCTACCAGCAACATAGGCTTGTGCTACAATCTGTAGGTGTTAAAACGGCATATCAAATAGCTAGGGAGAAGGTGTCAGTGAAATTGAATGGTCTATTGAAAGGTCAAATGCTTTTATAGTTCATTATTTATGCATTATATACACCATTAACATGTACACAGAAGTACAAGTTGACACTTTGGCAGCTGTGAAAGGCTCACATTTGTTTCATTCTGATCAGATTCGTTCATTTTGTTGGCACATTACTCTTTGGGATTTGAGACCCACTCCAACACATGGAAACTTTTCATATTACTGAATGTTGGCTTTGATCATTAAATGTACAAGTTTGTTAGAATGTCGTGTTTAGTGAGAGTGTGTTAATATCAAATAGCAAAAAGGGAACATTTTCCCCAAATGACCATAGTATTGACTAAGTTTCCTCCATTGAAAGGAGGGAGGGAAGGGGGGGGGATGGGGGTAGGGCAATATGTTGCTGAAATACACTTTTTGGAGAGATAAAAAAGTACAAGCCTCATTCAAATAAAGTTAAGATCTATACAGGTGATTGGTTTTGAGTGAAACCTAAAGGGTACAGTGTATCGAAATTACACCTTCTCCAGTGAAACCTATCAAAGTTAAACATAAATTAGTTGGCCAATGTTTCCTGGTAAAGAACCATTCCCCATTTTGCTGTACTACGTTGACAGCTTAGGTTGTCTAATACATACTATATATAGAATACAGTACATCCGAAATTAAATCCCAAACAGTAAACTCGTTACTCTTGTTTTGTGAACAGTCAGAGTTGCATGTCTCACTCTTTACATACTATGCAGTATTAAAGGGTATCACTTGAATTCACTTCTGTGCAAGTGGAGGTTACATGGATCGTAGTCAATACAGACACAGTTTACCTTTGTAGCCTACAGTAGTACCCTGTACAGTAAATATGGAAACTAAAATATGGTGATCGTGTTCCATGGAAGATTATCGACATAGATATCACATAGTGAAGTTTACAGAACCCTTGTCACTCAGTTTTTGTCCAGTTTTATCTGTAGTGAATAGCCTAGCCCAGGTGCTGAACTTGGGAGGAATTTGATGTTAAGTCTTGGGATAGCTACCCAAGATACAAGATACAAAACCTTCTAGAATAGGCATGTATGTAATCGGTAAAAATGGTTTCTTTTAGCTTAAACCATGAGCTTTGTATAAGTACTGTAAAACCTTGCACAGTCCTCCACCCCCTCTGCACTCCCCTGTCCCCTCTTCCCTCCCCCAACTGACCAGTCACGATTGGTTCTGCCATTCTAAACAATGCTGCAGATGTGTGTGTTGAAATTAGTGTACAAGTAGTACAACTTGCCAAGGAGCTAAAGCAAGACTTATCAATAGTGAGAATTTGGTCTGCAGACTGCAGTGTTGCTTAATTATACGGTAAGTGTTCTCAGTAAGAATGAGTGGCTAGGGTTCGCTAAGCTCAATGACTTTCATGCTTGATATATTATAACTATCCTGTTTCCATATTTTTTTCTTACAGGTTAAGAAATCCATTTCGTTTGGTTTCAGTCTCTAAGCCCCCAGTGGAATTTTCTCATCGGGAAAACAGGATATAGAGAGAATTCAAAATGCCGAAACCGGTGAGTAATGATGAAAAGATGCCTGGAACAACCTTTATTTTAATAGAAGAAGCTCTCTGTACTGTAGTTCCTTATTTAGGAGCTTTGGATTCTTGGAGATGCATACAAATGTTAAAATAACACACTGTGTTGTCTTAGTACTGAATGTGATCGGTAATGATTTAGAAACGACAATATTCCAAATTTTACCGTAGAAATTTTTGAGAATTATTTTGTAGAAAATTGTAACATGTGATAACAGGTAGTAACATTTATTGTAAAGAAACCATATGACAACATGTCCTGGTTACAGTATAGAGTCTACGTTGTTTTGTATGTGTAGGCTTTCCTGCACAGTGTGCAGGTTTAGATAGTACTGCAGTGTAACCTGTACCATAGGTACAGTACATACAGAACTTCACACATATATGTATCCACGGTAACATACCTAGTTACTGTCTTACAGTGTTCTCTCCACCACTTGTTTAACTTGACATTTGATCTGTAATCAAACAGGTATGTACTTGCCATGTAGACTGATCTGATGAGAAGCATAAAACATATTCACTGGCAGACTTTTAAATTCCTGTCTAGACCTATCCTGCTAACCTATCTGGTCATTAGGTCATCACCATACACCAACTGTCTTGAAATAAATACAAAAGCACTTGTTAAAGATCCAGCAGTAATAAATATCACACAAGTGGGGTAGTATCATCTGGCAATGAAAAAGGATGGAACATGCATACATACTTGTAGCTCATGACTTGTTAGTGATGGAATTTGCCTACAGTATAAAGTAGCCTTAATAGGCCCAAGAAAATCTTCCCTTTATGAGCATTTCATGAAAGTTGTTCTAGGCAGAGTTATATGTAAGTGTGCATTTATATCACTGTAATTGGGCTTATTACATCTTTTCTAGATCATACAGGGAATTATTTTCTTTCCGGTATCGCATCGTTAAAATGCTAGGCAAAATGGTCAAATCGCTGTGGATACAAACTTTGCAAAGACGTATGGCAGGGTTTTGTAACACAGAAAGTTCCAAAACTGTACTTTATAGGAGACAAACTTCCAACCTGCTCTGTACACAATGTTTGAACAGTGCTACATCATTCCCTGTCATAAAGGAGTGGGGAAATATTTTAAAAGGCATTGAAGACTCTCCCAAACCGCATGCCGCGCTCTGAAAAAGTTAACTTTCCGTTGCTTGCAAGTGAAGTTTTCTGCTTGTCGCTACAAAATGCAGACAGTAGTGAAACGTTATACCTTGTTATCTTTAGCTGGACCTGAGATGTCCATCGCTGTATCGTTTGTACACTGTGCTGTGGGTATTGACCGCAGCTCTATGTACTGACTGTACACTAGTGTCTGATTACCGAAGGTAGCAAGCTGTGTGCGTATTTTCTGGGATCGATGGTAGTGTGTAACACTTCGGTTACACCTCATTTGAAACTAGGTCAGATTACCGGCATTAGACGTGTCTTTTTGCGCGAGTCTTCACACCCTTTAAAGGTATTCCTTGGCATTTCTATGGATTCTCTAGAAACATGTTGACCCTCTCCTGGGTGATTATAGGAATCACATGTACAGTGTACCCTCAAAATTAGGCATAATTATACTCTGGAAAAATGTTTGGGGTCCTAGGGAATCATTTCTTGAAAATAATATATTCATGACTGATAAAAGGTGAATGCTGAAATGGTCATGATGGGTGTCATACATGGTCAAAGTTTGTAAACTGTTGCTAAATTGTCTTCACTTCCTTGCCGCCTGCTGTAACCTACGTCTCGCAACTTGAGCAATCACTGTGAGTAGGAGTTGTGAAATAAAGGTTTTTTAAAGGTATTTTATGGGATTATATAAAAATGTATGGTGAATAAATCCAGCCAAATGTAATTACTTAGTGTAGCACGGAACTTAGCTACTTTAAAAGTGCCGTGAGAACAGCTCTTAATGTACAAATTGTATTCTCTTCAATAACCTAGAATCCTTTGAGGCAATACAGTTTTTCAGTGAGCTATAATAACATGTTCAGTTAGTTTCTATTACTGTTTTATAATAGAAACTCTGTAAGCCTCCACGTACCTTTTCATTTGCCATTTTGTCACTGTTGTACTGTACACTACAGTACGGCACAATATGCACAGTATCTAGCACAATGACTTTGCATGTAAAATGCTACTATGGGCAAAAAATTGACTTCCTTGTTTCACTTAACTTAATCGTTTAAATATTTAGTTTTTTGCCTTCAGTAAAGGGTCATTCCATGTCAATTCAACAAGGCTATGTAACCCACCATCTCAGATTTGCTTGAAATTTGGCATATTTGCTGGTAATTATGACCTTACAACAACACTGAAATTTGAGCTTCATTGCTTTAGTCGTTTCCGAGATATGAAGGTGCAAATATTGCCTAGTTTTGCCGAAATTTCATGGACCCGGCGGCCATTTTGAATTACCGACACACATAAATTCAGTCATAATTTCATATTTCTAACTCCAATTGCTCTTAAAATTCAGATTGGGGGGTTTTGAGTAGTGGGGAATCCAAAAATACCACTTAAAATTCTCCTAGGGTAAGTCCTGAGTCTGAAATTTTCCAAGAGAAAAAAAAAATCTAATTTTTCTTTAAAAAAAAAGTTCACATTTGATGGGCTACTACCAAAAAGGTACATAATGAATTGGGCTGAAACTCTGCACATTTGAAGCACTTAATATGGCCCTTGGCTGTACCAAAAATTGGAATGGTTTTCTTTTTTGTTTTTATTTTAGAGCATTTTCAAATTTGCTGACAATTAGTGTGAAATACCGTGACCTTGAAATAACACTTCATTCAATTCTTGTGACTTATGAATAAAAACAACTTCATACTTATATTTTATATAGAAAATTAAATTTAAAGTAGATTTATGTCACACAGTACACAGGAATATTAGTATTTTTATGCATACGTTTACTCAAAATGAATAACATGTATGTGTAAGAGCTGGACGGAGACCCATCCTGTTACCAAAAAAGAAGCCTGATTTCTGCACAATAATCTATTTGAAGCAATCATTCCCAATCCATCAACTACATGACAACTCCCTGATGTAAATGCTCATCCTCTTAACCACAGTGGTAGACTTCTCAATGATGATAAAATCTCAATTAAGAGCACAGAGGGTGATTGTTTGTGGTCCAATTGCATAACAAGCCCTTTGTTGAAAACCTCATTTCCTGTTTAGTACTGTCATTCTTTCACTTAATCATCATGAAGAAGAAGTGTTTTACATTCATAGAATCTTAAATGATATTTTACTTGAAATTCTTGTCTGTACCAAAAATTTTATTTTTTGTTTTTATTTTAGAGCATTTTCAATTTTGCTTATTATCAGCATGGAACGTCATGACCTTGAAAAACCACTGTGTTAAGTTATTGTCAAATAATGAAAATAAGTTTAAATTACCAGGCCACCAAGAGTGCATTGCAGCTCAAAACAAACAGAATTATCATTGCCCTGATTAAAATTTACAAAAAACATTTTTTTTTTACAATCGAGGACTGACGTTCTTCAGTTACAACATTTCAGTTTCAAAAGTCTCAAATTAAAGAACACTTAAATTCTTTCAGGCACATTATAATTCTTAGCTGATTAAACTGCATTCATAATGATAACACTTACAATCAGGTATAGAAATAACATAAGCATCAAAGTATATCTCTGTTACAATTTCAAGTTCTTTTCTAAATCCCTTTCAAAATGCGATCGTTGTCTTCGTCGTCAAGGTGATACTGCCGACCAGTTGCAGTTATCAAGGGTTTAAGTATACACAGCAGATTGGTAAGTGCAACCCAACAAAAATCGCCCCTGACAGGCCATTTGTAGGATCTGGCAGGATACTGGGGATGCATAAATTTGATGTATGCATCTCTATTTTCTGTTTTGAGTATGCTTTCTGAATGGGTCACAACATTTTCTTTGAAAGATGGCATATTTTCCAAAATACACTTGCTCGTGGTGCAAAGAAATAACATTAATTTCAGCTTCTTGAATACAACATCTCCAGATAATGAGTTCTTTTTCATCCTGTGTGTAATCTAATATGTTCTTATTTCCAGTTAGATTTGTATAGTCCATTTTGTGGCATTCTTCTTTCAGAAATAATCCAAGTGAACATTTTTCCAAAGTTCTCAAAGTTGCCTCCATAATTCAAGAAATTTCAAGTAAAATATCATTTAAGATTCTATGAATGTAAAACACTTCTTCTTCATGATGATTAAGTGAAAGAATGACAGTACTAAACAGGAAATGAGGTTTACAACAAAGGGCTTGTTATGCAATTGGACCACAAACAATCACCCTCTGTGCTCTTAATTGAGATTTTATCATCATTGAGAAGTCTACCACTGTGGTTAAGAGGATGAGCATTTACATCAGGGAGTTGTCATGTAGTTGATGGATTGGGAATGATTGCTTCAAATAGATTATTGTGCAGAAATCAGGCTTCTTTTTTGGTAACAGGATGGGTCTCCGTCCAGCTCTTACACATACATGTTATTCATTTTGAGTAAACGTATGCATATAAATACTAATATTCCTGTGTACTGTGTGACATAAATCTACTTTAAATTTAATTTTCTATATTAAATATAAGTATGATGTTGTTTTTATTCATAAGTCACAAGAATTGAATGAAGTATTATTTCAAGGTCACGGTATTTCACACTAATTGTCAGCAAATTTGAAAATGCTCTAAAATAAAAACAAAAAAGAAAACCATTCCAATTTTTGGTACAGCCAAGGGCCATATGAAGTGCTTCAAATGTGCAGAGTTTCAGCCAAATTCATTATGTACCTTTTTGGTAGTAGCCCATCAAATGTGAACTTATTTTTAAAGAAAAATTAGATTTTTTTTTTCTCTTGGAAAATTTCAGACTCAGGACTTACCCTAGGAGAATTTTAAGTGGTATTTTTGGATTCCCCACTACTTAAAACCCCCAAATCTGAATTTTAAGAGCAATTGGAGTTAGAAATATGAAATTATGACTGAATTTATGTGTGTCGGAAATTCAAAATGGCCACCGGGTCCATGAAATTTCGGCAAAACTAGGCGATATTTACACCTTCATATCTCGGAAACGATTAAAGCAATGAAGCTCAAATTTCAGGGATGTTGTAAGGTCATAATTACCAGCACATATGCCAAATTTCAAGCAAATCTGAGATGGTGGGTTACATTTTCATTTTTTTTTCTGTTGAATTGACATGGAATGACCCTGCCACCAAAATAAACGATATCCTGATCCTGTTCTCCTGCTGCTTTTTTGGTACTTTTCCTGAAGGAGAACTTTCGAGCGGACTGATAAAGACTCTAATATGAGTATGTCGCCCTAATCTATGAACGGGGCACTCCTTTGTCACCTCGGATCCCCCGCATCGGGTCAATCGCCCAGCATATAACACACATTTTCTGAAAATAATGAACATGTTTTGGTGAAGTTCTTAGAATTTAAAAAAAAGGGATTAACATTCAGATTTAGGATTGCAACTGAGGCGCCGACGTCATTGATCTCTGACTCTTAAGTGAGCATTCCAGAGTTTTAGCATATTCTGAAGGTAAATATCTTTGAAACCTGTGTAGCAATAGAAGCATCATTACTAGCAGTCAAATGTGTCTTTTTTTTTCTTGGACTATAATATGTCAAAGAACTCAAGACTTAACTTCTGTCTGAAGTTAACCCGTGAAAAATTTAAACCAAGTTAGCTTTCTTGAATAGCTCCACCACTTACAGTTGCAACTTGAGTGCGTCTAACCGTCTCTCATTTTTTG
>JAIPMN010000464.1:0-16357 GCA_020650975.1 Apostichopus californicus
CTTGCCTGCAAGTGATAATGAGAAGCCACAAGTTGTAATAGCCAAATCCGTACATGAGAAAGTGGGAAATTGCAAGTTAATGATGGTAGGCCACAAGAAACAACTATATTAATTATTCAGTCATAAGACAACTTTTTTATAATTTACTTACATTTTTAAGGAATAATTGAACCAGTTTAACGAAAGCGTAAACAACAAGAGTTAGTATCGAGCGAGCAGTTACTTTGCCTCATTTGTAAAACATGCTTAATGGCTTCCGATGTATCCATGAAGTTAACTAGATTTTATAGAAAGAAAAAAACAAATGCATATAGGTAAATTTTAAATCAGATCGTTATAAAATTTAAAGAAACGTAAAGCACATCAGAGTTATAAGCTTGGATTTGTCAGAGATCAAGGAAATTTTTTTTTTAGTTGTATATCCTCATCATATTTTTGTTTTCGTTTTACACGTTGAAATATTCTTCTACTCTCCCTTTTTAACGTGACCCTATATTGTGTAAAGAGACTTGTATTGACCATATATAGAACATGAACATTTATTACTAGGCCATACAGTATATAGTTGTTGCGACAGAGGAATCATTTTTTCAATATTTTACATTTCGAAACTGTGGCACATTAGGTACCGAAAGACGAGCATGAAATTGTAGACTTCTTAATGATTAGCCAATGCGTGCCACATCTTTACCATATTATTCAACACATTTTGACTATAGTTTTGATTAAATATTGTAAAAAAGAAAATAATGATGGAATTCCAAGTTATACGGTTAAATCAAATTTTTAATTAGTTTATTCATTTCCAAGCTTGTGATTATCCGTGTGAGTATGCAAGCATTGTGCAATGCAAACGGTACAGTGTTGTGCTGTATACTGAGTTCTACTGTCTTAACATAGTTTATAAGTTGTTAAGGTTACCATGATATCCAACGTCTAGATCCGAAAGGTTTAGTCTCTACTTCTAATTATATACAACGTTTAACAGAAATTTCACCTAGTGAAAGGAAAGAAGATGCTAATAATAAGTTTATGCACAAGAAGACAATTGTTATGAGTTATAACGTGAATTAGTCCCTTTGCAGTCGTTTCGCTGTTCTCAAAAACAGGTACGGTTATACCACAAAAAGAAAATCATGCAAGTAGTTTAAGAGAAAAACATCAATTGACTGAGTATATTATATAAGCGACAATTTTCTTCAAATTTCATTTGAGAAAGTGCTACTCTTTATTGGAGGAATTTTCAACGTCCAATTCTTTCTTACAGAGTGGCGTGTCCCGGGCAGTTTGGGTCCGCAACTTGCGACGAAAACTAACGGCAGCTACAATCAGTATAAGCAAGACAACCACACCTCCTCCTATCAAGAAGTATGGAATGTCAATTCGTAACATGGGGTTTGTGGGGATTTCCTCTGTAGCTGTGGATTCTTCCTCTTTCTCGCAAATTTCTTCAAAGTTCACATCTGTCACATTTTGTCCCTGGTATTCCGCTGGAATTTGACACTGTACGTCATTCTCGATCGCATTCGTCAAGAACCATTCTTGTAAAGACTTCATGGCACAATCACATGACCACATGTTGTCCTTCAAAATGAGGTCAAACTCGTACCTTCCTTCCAAGAATGTCTCAGGGAGACCAGTGAGGAGGTTCTGTTGGATATTAAAATGTAGAATGTTGTCCAGACCATTCAACGACATGGCGTGAACAATAGTGATGATATTATGGTCAAGTTGAATCCATCTGAGCATTTTATTCTTGACAAACGCTTTGCTAGGCAGAGTAGCAATACGATTGAAAGAGAGAGATAGGTTTGAAAGTTTCGGCAGTCGTGCCAACAAAGAAACTGGGACACTCGTGAGATGATTTCGGGACAGGTAGAGCATTACAAGATCATGATTTCCTTCCCCGAAAAGATCACCGTCAACTGTGGATAGGGAATTGTTTTCAACATTTAAGAGGGTCAAGTTTTCGAACGCCGCCAAAGCAAACTTGTCTAAAGCTTCAAAATGATTATGTTCCAAACTTAAATATTTGCATGTAAATTTATAGTTCGGGTTTAGCGTAGGCATCTGCCGCAACCCGTTTCCTGAGAGCGAAATTGTTTCTATACTTGTATGAAATTCCTCCCAGTTTCCCAAATTTGTGCCCATAATGCTGTTGTAGGATAGGTTCAATGTACGCAATTCGGTTACTCCTGTGAAGGCCTTCTCTTCTATAAGTTGAAGACCATTTTCAGCCAACAGAATGACATTCAAATCCTTGTTAAACGTAAAGACGTACGAATGGATAACTGTGATCATGTTGCCGCTTAAGTCAATGTATGCAAGATTAGGTGCTAATCTCATCATTGGAGATGGGACAACGGATAATCTGTTATCAGTAAGGAACAGAACAGAGAGACGTGTGAAATTCGTAGTGGATAACTGTCCCGTCAAAATGTTAATGCCATTAGAGGACAAGTCCAAACGCATTAAGTTAGGCATGTTAGGCAACGCTATGGTTCCTTGCTGTAATTCAGGTATGGAGGTATTCACTGCAGCGAATATATCTACCCAGCTCAAAGATTGAGTGAAGTTGAAGTTAGTCACATTTTCACCGTCGCAACGGAACTCTGGCAAACAAGATGAACATTCGCACTGTTCTGGGCAATCTCGTGGGACAAACCGACAACCGAGTGCACAAGCCATGAAGCAGAAGAGAGTGAAGACGAATAATTTCATCGTCGCTGGTTCTTGGAACGGATATGTACGAGCCATTCTAAATTTATCTGAAATGCAGACAAATTTTCAAAACGTAATATAATACACTGCATTATTAAAGGGAATAAATCTAAATAAAGCCTCGCATTGACTGTTGCCGTAACTCTCAAGGTGTGGAAGGTTCCGAAAACTATTACATTTTCAGACACATTATACAGTTTGAACACTTGATTGCGTTTATTCATCAATGCAAGAGGACGGTGAAAAATCAGAAGCTTTTGTAGCTGAAAATTCAGCAAAGTAAACCTTTGCAATATCACTTTTGAAATGTCTATACTAACCGTGTATTTGTCATTATATTTTATAAATGAACTTACAGCAAAGGTTAACAAAGATTCATGTAAGTGATAATGTATCACTTTCGTTAACAATATCAACCATATTTGTTTAAGATTCTTCACCATTTTTGAATAGAAAAAGAGTACACACTGTGCATAATAGATGCTTCCTAAAATCTCACATTTCCTAAGATTTTAAATACATTGATAACTTTCCTCATTGTAGATCGAAAATGTTTTTACAAAAATGTTGGTTTAGCACCAACGTCGTCAGTAGTAACAAATTAAGTGCAAGCTATTTCACCAGTTCACAATTGCTATCTTATTTGGTTCAATGGTGTCAGTCAAATAACATTTGTAAAACGGTATTGTACACCTTAGTGCACACGACTTGTAAATCAGATAATATATTTTCATTACAGAAAAGCACCCCTTTCCTTAATCCAATTGTTTCGGCCTCTTAAAGCAGATAGTTGCGTCAAACCATTTATTAATAAGGGATATATATATGAGCTCGATAAACATGTTTCAACCAATTTCAATCAATTATGTACCCATGTCTCTTCACTATCAATACTTAATAATTTATAAAAATTTACCTCAATTGTTTTCAATTTTTCTTGATAACAACTTCCCAGATCGTGGATTCATATAAGATCATACCACCAAATCGTCATTGGTCCTCTTGAGTAAATTTTGAAATTGATCAAAAAGGTCGACGTTGAACACAAGAATCTATATGGAATCGCGAAAAAATGTGAACGACGTTGATGATACTGCAATCATTTTGAGGAGATATAAAACTCAACACAAATAGACCGAGTAGAAGTTTAGTTGTAAGCATGCACCCGTATCTGAAAGTTATAGTTATTTACTTTCAAAAGAAAGATATTTAGTATTTGAAGGCAATTCTCTGATTGGTTGGTTTCTGGTTTCTAGAGTATGTCATTATCAATGTCACATTCATTATTGGATAATAATATTCATTTTATTCTCAAAGGTGCATTAACACAGCCTAGATTTTAAAATGTAAATATGTAAATGAGAGTAAACGACTGCATTAAGTGGTCTAGAAAATGGAAGCTTTTAAGTCACTCAGTATAAGCCCTTGTCTTCTTTTGTTTTTTAAAAATCATATTTTATTCATCCGTTGGCTTTAAATGATAAACATTGAAAGAATATTTTATATGGGCAAATACTTTGCATTATTCATTGTCATCTCAGGAATCACAGCTTGTTTAACGAATTTTCCAAAATCATAAGAAAAAGAAAAAAATGCGCATAGGTAAGGTAACAAACTACAAGACCAAGACGAAAGAACATAATGGGAAAGAGAAAGTTTAAACGTATTTCATTGTAACTGAAGTTTAGAGGTTTATATACATAAATTAAACAACTAAAGAAAAACAATTTTTTTATTGCGAGCGTATACTTTTATAGTTTCTATACTTTTTGTACCATTACTAGTTTGCACTTCAGTTCCGACATGTTCAAAGAATAATTGAACCAGTTACTTAAATAGTTAAAATTAACAACAGTTCATGCCGAACAAAAAGAAAAAAGCACGACTTTTGTGATTCGTGAAGATTCAGAACAGCTTTATAAAGTTATTATTTAATGACTCTACAATACAAACAAATATAAAGCAATCATAAATATAAGAAAGAAACATACATATAAAGACTCTAACTTAACACATGACATACACGTCTGCATGAGATATGCTTTGCGTAAAAATTATCATTTCAACATGCACGATGGACATTTACATCGCACAATTTCCACATCATTACTGCTCATCTTACAAGGGGAAAGTTACGGTCATATTTGATGGTATAACGTTCTTACTTGCCTATCTTATCCAGATATTTCCTTCCTTTTTTTAATTAAACTTTCTTTCTCATGCATGTATTTGCATCTCGTCATGTTAATGTACAGTAGTATAAGTGCATGCTTAGTTGTTGTTTTTTTTTATTTATTTTTTTATAAAAATGGGTAAAGACTCGGTAACGGGAGGGAGATATTGGGACATTACGTTTCATCTCGTTCCCCTTTCCCTTTAGGTCTATATGTGTTTGAGTCTGTTATAAGCTTGGTTTTGAGTGGACGAAATCTATCTACAAGTTTGAAACATTTTCCAGCTACTTTCCTATGTATTTGTACACTTTGAATTGACGGGCGGAAAACCTTTGGCAAAACGGGTTCGTGTTTTAGTGCGTTTCATAGCTCAACCCATGTAGCTTTTCATGTAAGATAAATTTGGCTGATGACTTATACGCGTTTGCTTTTTTTTTAAGAATCCAAACCATTCCATTATATATTTTTTTGTCTGTGTACAGTCGGAGAAAGTAAACAGTGGCGAACCCTCCGTTAAAACTGGGACGAAGGCCAAGAACCTCGGTCCGCAATGACTTTGTTAAGCTTTTGTTAGTCACTAGGACTCGACGAATGGGATGAACGTTTATGACAAGCCATATGGGACAACACCGCAAAATATATCCTCTTATTAATATACGAATATATACGCGTATTAAATCAGACAATAACTGTCATTTCGTATAGCTTTCACCCACATTGTAGCCTCGCGCTATAAGTGAGCCTTTGCAAAGTTAGTATTTACATACTTGATGTCTTGATCTAGACAACAGCTTGACTTAATACGTGTATATATTCGCATTAATACGTGTATATATTCGAATTAATCCTCATATGTATTCGAATTAATCTTCATATGTATTCGAATGTATACGTATTTATATTCGAATTAATACGAGGATATATATACGCCTTATGATTGGCAAATAATATATACGCTTATATATTAAAATCAATACGCGTATATATTCAAATTAATACGCGGATATATTATGCGATGTTTGTCCCACATGTCTAGCCTTAAACGTTTAATTGGGCAAAAAAGTACATCGTCATGCTTGTGTGATTATGGACTATACACAAATGCTATGGACAAACGGTATTGAATGTCAACCAATGATGCACTGGTTCTCATCACCTATTGTGGACAGAACTTTCTAGAACTTAATGTTAATAAGACAAAAGAAATGGTGATTGATTTTCGGAAATCTGAATGGGTATCACAGAAAGTTACTGTCAAAGGAAGTACTGTTGAAAGGGTTGATAATTATAAATATCTTGGGGTTGTGATTGATAATCGTCTCGCCTGGCATGATCACGTTGATATGTTAATGAAGAAACTGAATTCTAGGATGCATTGTCTGCATATGATTAACAAGTTTAATATTAATAACAACATTCTTGCCATGTTCTACAACTCTATTATTTGTGGTGTTTGGCAGTATAATTTGGTTTCATGGGGAGGCAACGTCAGGAAGGAAGATGCACATCGTATTGATGTTCTGATCAGACAGGCAAGTCGTATCATTGGGGATAGTCAGCCAACCTTGGCCTCGTCCTACCAACACCAACTGGGGGTTAAGTTGGAAAAGATCCTTCTTGATGAAGACCACCCAGTCCGCGAGTTTCTGGAGAGAGCGATCATCCCTAGAAGTGGTAGGATGAGGCTGCCGTTGGCTAGAACAGACACCCCTCTTCCTTCATTCCACAATGCATGAAACGACACAACCTACTTCTTAGACGCCAATGCTTGCCCTGTTGGTATTTTCGTTATTGTTTTCGTCCTCTTCTCACAGTGCAATGTTTTGTTTCGGATTTTTGATCGTTCCTCCTGTTGTATATGTACACATGTTTTCATACTTTGTAATCTCTTATCTTTTTAGATGTTATATATACTTGTTTTATACGAGCATTCAATTACCCTTTGTGGGGTTTAATAAAGTTTATCTTATCTTATCTTATAGGTTATTACATGTATATTACATGTACTACATCTTATCACAGTAAAGCCTATGGTGACAAAGAGTACTTGAATAGTGTAATTACTAGTAATCTTTTGTAACAATGCTTACCTTCTTTGTGTCCTGTTCATACAATCGTAGCTGCAAGCACTGCTCCAATGTAGAACTCTTCCTCTGCCAGAGTTTCAGCAGCCTTTGTTTGCTGCCACCAATACTATCTAATAAATGAAGTATGTGAGGCCCTGCATTTTGGAAGTCAGCATTTATCATTGAACTAGAGTTACTGGCTATGCTACCGCCTCTGCTGGAGTAACCGCTATCAAGGGTACTAGCATCTCCACATATCCTGCAAATGGGGAATAAAGAACACACTTAGCAATTGCCTAAGGATAATATTTAAAAGTTTGAATGCAGTTCAAATGTTATATCAATGAAGGTGCAGGACACGTTATGCAAGTCAAAGACATTGTATATGCATTCATCTAGTATCAAACAACACAATTGTGTCATCTCAATACAGAATAACATAAATAGTTTACAAATGGCACCCTGTTGTTTGGAAAGTTGGATAAACATATTATTCCCTAAAACCACGACGACGCACAGACGCAGTGATAACATGACAGTGAATGTTACTTTCAACTTGAACATATTCAAATAATACAATTTGCAGCTTCAACTGCAAATTAGATAATTAATATCCACTTTACCATAAGACTGTTGGTACATCAGCTTAAACTTTAAAACAACATTATATATCTTTTACATATGACTGTCAATGAATACTTTTCTGTTCTGTCTGGTTGAGTACCAATGATATCACAGTAGGCTAACCACTAGATACAAACTTTATAAATTAGGAAAATTAATATCAGGCTCTGGTCATCTCACCTGGATAGCATTTGCTGGCCTTCTTTTTGTATTTCTTCAAGAGGCAGTCTAGCAATTTCTTTCTTAGCAACATTATGTTCTTCTATTGCAGTTTTTGCTTCGCCGATACCTGACGGATATTCAATTCTTTTCATCTCTTGCTGCAAATGATCCTCATGCTGCATTAGATTCCCAGCAATGTTGAAAAAGTCCTCCAGGGCCTAGAAAAGATGATAACCATAGAGCATTGGCACTCTGAGTCATTACAGCCATTTTGTATGTATTTGGATAATGGATTACAATTAAGTTTGAACTTCTGGTCTAGAAAAAGAAGGCATGAAACCATAAGCTGTATCATGTGCAGGACTGTTATTACAGCCAACTACTGTTGTGTTCAAATTACACACGTAACAAAAAACAATGGAAGTTCAAGGTCACCCTGATCCCGAGCTACATTTACATTACTAAATTATAATAAAGTGTGGACTCTGCCCTTGATCATTGTCTATCACCGGGTCCAATCTGTCTGATCCACATTTACACTGTAGATCAGACCCAAAGTGTGGGTTCAAAACAGTACTCTTTCTCAAGTGTAGATAGACAGGTCTTTTGAATAAAACACAACTGATTACAACCTAATATTCCTGACATGCTGGTTACAAATACACCTGCAATGGTTGAAGTATACATTTTACTGCCAACAGATAACTCTGTCCTTGTGTGGTAACTACAAGGTATAGCAATATTTACCAAACTTTGAAATTGATAATTGAATCAAACATGTGAGGTAATGATCAATAACAACCATGTCCACTTTGAAATTCATATTAACTCAACAAGTCAACCAATTATTCAATGTTTCACTATTTTACTTCTGCAAATGAGGAACTCTAGAGCAACTATAATTTTTTTTTTTTTTTTCTTCCCATCCTTCCAAACAGACTCTAGAACCAACACACAGCATAGTCAATTATTACTATTGTAATGTATTCCCTTTGTAACTATCTTTTATAGAGGTCAATAGTAATACTATCATGCTTCAGATGATAAATACAGCAATCAGGATTTGTTTGTTCCATGGGCTGTCAGTAAATCAACACTGAAGAAATGTAATCAAAGGTTAGTTTGAAGTTATTAGAACATGGAAGATAAACTCCTTACTCTAACTAGGCAGGCCAGTACATTGAAGTCAGTCATAATGTTATAGATGTGCAGCTAGCTTATTCTCTGTTGGTTTGTTTGTATTGTGTAAGGTTGCTGATGGGTTTATGGTTTATGGGTTTATGGATGGGTTTATTACTTACTAATAAATAACAAGGTACTAAGAAATTTCATGGGACTAAGAATGGTTTTGGTAGCAGTTCAATCATTTTCATTCTAGAACTATTTGTCTATAGTGCTCATTAATACAGTGACTTTTACGAGAAAAAACACTTAATAGAACAGTTGACCTTATTGCATAACAGTTTATCATTCCTTTAAAGAAACCATAGTACACGTACAGAAGTAACCATCATAGCGTAGTGAAGCACAGGTAAGTACGAAAATGAAGGGTGATAAAAAAATAACCACTTAATGAAGTAGTCAAGTCAACAGGGAATCTGTTCAAGTGAATGAATACATCCATACAGAGCATGTGTTAAGAAACATGAAGCATGCAAACTTTAATGGTATATATTTATGCAAGCCACATAAGAAGGTGCAAAACCCTGTGACAAATCTAAAATTTCTACAATCAAAGTTGAGGGCTACAATTAATCAGGGAGCTGCCATTTAAGCAGTTTTGCTCTGCTCTTATAGATGTCACAGGTTGCATTGCTAACCACCCATAGTTTATGTGACAAAAAACCTGCATACAGAGTTTCCAAGGTTGTTAAACTCAGGAAGTATTTGAATCACAGATCGACTGAACGATTGATCCACACTTTCTGTCATCCAACCTCCATTATTGTAATAGTTTGTATGTTAACTTGCCAAAATCTTATATTTTTCCCCTTCAGCGAATTCAAAAAGCTGCTGCTCTCCTCATGACACTGTCCTGGGTTCATTGCATTGGTTTTCCGTCTCAGCGTATCAAATTCAAGATTCTCCTTTTAACTTATAAAGTGAAACTCCCGATCCGCGTGCGTGACTCCCCCACACTTTAAATTTTCAAAAATCAGCTTAAAACCTTTCTTTTCTTCTTCTTAGAGTTTGTTTGCTTTTTTTCTATTTTCCTTTGTTAAGGGCTTAGAAACTTTTGTACTCAGCGCCACATAAATGTTATTTATTATTATTAATATTATTATTAGCCAGAATTAGTGCAGATGCTTTATCAGTTGAGCCCTAATATAAGCTGTTTAGCAATAGGCCAAACTTTAATGCTCATCAAGACAGATAGGAAAAACACAGCCAGACTCAGCAGTACAGGGTGCTTTTTTTCTTCTTAATCTTAAAATCTTAAAAGTAATAGGCAAAGCCATAAACAATAGCCCATTGGAATGTGTATGTCTTATATGATACTGTTAATGTAATTACCATAAGCATAGCCTACACCTGATTCCTGTATAGTAAGTCCATCATAGAGTAGAATGACTGCACAAAAGGATCCTGTTCTTCCATTTGTGTTGTGTTGAAAACTATGTGTTCGTTTTAAAGGTACGTAACATTGCATGTAAGAATTAAGTGTGACAAAATCAACATGTCAGAGACTTGTTGGGGAATGAATTGGTCTAGAATTATTTAGGATATCCATGCCCCTAAACTAAGAGAACACTTGTGCTAGAAGTAGTTAGAAGTCATATTATTATAACACATCTATCATTCAGTGGTACTTTTATTTCACCACTGCTTTACGAATTCAACCGTCACTCATCAATGCAGAATGCACTGGCCGTGATTATACTATGCAATACTAGTATTACAACTAACAGTGCCCTACCAGTCTTGTTTGATATACTCAGTTCCCTAATAGTCTTGTTTGATAGTGTTGTTTGATATACTCAGTTCCCTACCAGTGTTGTTTGATATATACTCAGGGAGTGGAAGACAAAACTCCCTGGGGATAGTTTGCTACAGCCTTGTAGATCATGTGACTTAGCTACAAGTTAACACTTTGTTTCCACTTTGGTGTGGTGTGATCATACCACAAAGTATATGTTTATATGGAGTGAAAGACATTATTTTTGTCCAATTGTTTCCTTCATTTAGTTATGTTATCTTTAGATAACTCAGTCATTCACTCACTTATAGGTGCTCTCATCAAACCAACAGTAAAACATAAAACAATGTCACTGTTTCATGTCTTGCAAATTTGTTCAGTTTAAGGTTAAAACTTGACTGTTAGAACATTATTCGAACCTACCAATCTCATCTGAATCCAGTCATCGTGGTCATAGACCAAGGTACCATCTAGGTCTGCTGTTAGCTGTGAACTATCAACAAACTTCAGCAAACTGTCTGCAGAGATCATGGAAGTCTGGAGGGAAATGAAATAAACACACCATGGTCTAGAAATCAGTCTAATGCACCAACTACATACACTTAAAATGAGACTAGGTTATGAACATGTTCTATACAATCTCAGACATTGCACCAGCTTTCTGGCTAATTGCATTCTTCACATAGCTGTGTGTTTGGGATACCTTATTTAAGTTGTCTATACACAAACTAAGTGCAATAAGGTGAAAGGAATTTAACAGACCCCACTGATGTAATGAGAGTTAATGTTAGGTAAATATTACAAACACCCAATGAGAATATGAGCTTCTACACACAAATAAGGAATAATGGAACAATGAAGCAATGAGATTAAACAAATATTCAGATCCCCTTCAACTGAATTTCATCCATCTACTGCACAGTGTTACTTCAATTATGATACTAACAGTCTAACACAACACAAGTATCTATCAAACCTGATAGACTCACCTCAAATTTCAACTTAGAAGTGCCCATGCTTGTCCGATGCTTTTGCCAGAATTTTTCTGGCTTGATGATAAATGCAATGCGAATGATATCTGCTACACATTCCTTCAGATAAAAAGAGGAAAAGGGGAAAAAACATGATACAAATATTTCTAATGCTAGGAGTACGCAGCAAAACACATGAAGAAGCAGACACTAAAAATAACTTTAAAGTTAATGCTTTATATATGACACCATTTACAAGGAATGCTGGAATGGGTGCCATTCTCTTCCTCATTAGGTTTCTTACATGGAATGTTCAATCTTGGTTGTATTTGCAGACACCAACAGTAAACACAAAATAATACAATTGAGGTTATTGAATAATGTTAAATGATGACTTCACCATGTTAAAGTGAATCTTGATACTGTAAATGCTCAGTATCAACTACCCCATGATACAAGTATTGGGTCAATGAAAGGTCACCCAATCAGAAAGTTATATCAGTATGAAGGCTAACAAGACCTACATTGCATTCACTTATCAATTTCATCACTAGAATAGAAGTTCAACATTCTCACCTGGAGAGCTTTCAGTGCACACTTAGCTTTCTGCCAAGTTGACTTTCTGATATCTATAATAACTGTGAAGCCATGCTGGATAACCTCTTCACTAGAAAAAGAAACACAACATTTGTTGAAAATGTACAGAATGTTAATCTCACCCAGCAGTAATGCTCATGACTTACACAGGTATTAAGCAAAGAGTATACAGCAACAAACCACACAGGAAAGTACTTAGAAATACATTCAAATGCATAGCTGGTGGTTTTTTGACATTTCTCTTATACTTTCAAATGTATGTTACATTGAATCTTTACACTTGTTCCTTTCCATTGATGTATGACACATTGTATTATTTTCTTATGGGACTCGGTAAAACTTGATCAGACCTAGCACTTTTGGACAAGGAATTTGCTCTTTTTGCCTTCTGATTCATTACTTTCATAACATGTGGGGTTCTTCAAGGTTCCATCTTTGGTCTTTACTCTTTATTATCTATGTCAATGACATAGCTAATGTTTCAAATATTTGTACTATTGTTCTCTTTGCAGACGAAACTAGAATTTTCTTCATGGGCAACGATATCAGACTTCTGGAATATACCATCTTCAATGAATTAACATTCATGATTAGTTTTCAGCTAACAAGCTGTCACTTAATGTAATGAAAACAAATTTTTGTTATTTAGTAAGTCTAGTTTTGGAAATGGATTGAGTGTTAATGACATTAATATAACCATGAAAGGCAAGGCACTGCAAAAGGTCAGTCATAATTAAGTTTCTGGTGTTTTTATTGACTGCATCCTTACATGGAAGCCTCATATTGAATCTGTTTAGTAGTGTGAAAGTTGCCCAAAGTAAAATAAGTACAGGTATGATGTTGAAATTAAAACATTAGTTTACCACAGAAAATCCTTCGTTCCCTTAACCTTACACTAATTTTGCCTCACATTTCTTACTGTCTTCCAGTCTGGGCCGGAACAATTAAAACACACCTGAACAGACTTATTGTACTTCAAAAGAAGGCTGTCCGGCATATTTGTTCTGTAAACTCATAAATGACCATACTAGCAACTTGTTTTTCTTCCCTCAACCTGTTGAAATTCACCGATCTTATCCACGTCCAAGAAGCTACATTTGCTTACCGAATTATTCACAATCTTGCTCCCACAAACAGTACTTAAAACTTTCTTCTCCTTTAACTCTGACATGCATGACCATAATACAAGGCAGTCCAGATGTTTTAACACTAATACTTTAAAGCAAAGCTTATGTTTATGAGCATCCTCAGCTTGCAATAATCTGCCTACTAAAATTCATAACTGCAACTCACTATCCTGTTTTAAGAGCAAGTATACTAAGCATTACCTACATAATTATTAATCAATTGGTTTATTGTTATTCCTTCATACCTCTCTCATTCTCTATTTATTATTTCTTCTCTCTCGTTTTTTTTTTAGGAAAGGGAGTGACCTGCCTCACAAGCCTACAAAGGTTTCTTAGATCCTTTCGTAACATAAATTGAACTCTCAATATTATTGACACATAATTTGTATATATTGTTATTATTGTATGTTACGAAAAAAATAAATAAACAAATGAAATGAAATATCCAGGGTCAAGTATAGTAAAGTCATTGTCACTTCAAGGGTGACAGGATTAGAATAGCTTGAAATGTGCATGATTTAAATAGGAGCTTTACAAATGTATGTAAATTTATGTAAAAACATAGACCAGAGCTACATTGTACAATTCTGCAGACTTAAATCCATCACATCAAAATTCCAAAACTTACTAATTTGGAATTTTTTAGAGGGGATTTCTGCATAACCTGTTGCCACTCTTGTATTATAAACTCCCATCAACAGTACCTGGTCTACAAATCTGGTAACATTTTAGCACTGAAACTACAGTACTGTAAACCCACTTCTGGATGTCCTGAAAAACTAGTTCTTTCATAGGAATCTGTGTTAATTGTAGATACAAACCTCAACAGTGGTAAATTCAGGAAATAAGGATTTAAGGGTTGCAGTACAGTGCTAGACTGTTCCAGAGCATAATACAGGTATATCTGGAAATAACTGCAGTAGTATGAAGACAGGTAAGGCAGAGGTGCAATAGATAACAAATTACTTACTTTGGTATACTGGTGAGATAAAGAACAAGTTGAATTAAAGTCATCGAGTCTATTTTCTCCAGAACAGATCCAGCTGGGAATGTGAGCACTGGTCCACCCCTCTTGTCCCTTCCACCTAAGGGATAGAATGTAGTCAATATTACCTAACAGTGCATTTAATCTCATGACACGGTGTAGATCAAAGCTAGATTCCTATCAATCTTTAACATTTATTGCTTCTTGCAACAGAGTGAATTTTTAAGTCTTTACAAACATTAAAACAATCTGCACAAGCTAAACATGGTCCATACCAAACTCAGCGTGCTGCATTATAAGATTAGTGTACCATAGGAATGACATTTTTCACACATACTGTAGCACTTAACAAAATGTTGCTATTGAATGAACAAGTTATCAGCTTGAAGTAACCTTATGATATCAAATGAATATCCAAGGAAATATAATCTCTTAAATGATGTGCAAACAGTCCTGAACAGCCAGTCTACCTGTAGATTCTGAATATTTTAGTTAAGAATATTACTACATTGAACCCATCAAGCATGTCATAGTCTAAGACAAGAGTAGCATAAGGTAAAGTAGCTGTTTGCTATGCTGGTTAGAATATTTTAAACACTTCGTATATGCTCTATAATCCAACAGCAATGCAGTTCACTAGCTTACTAATATTATAAACCTTAAATTTTAAAAAAAATCGGAAAAACTATGAAGTTTCTTTTAATTCTGATGTGGTTTTGGCTTTTTGCATATAAGTGTTATTTGTTTAGTATGTGAAACAGTTTCTGAGAACTCAAGGAGGATCACGATCTTGTTTTTTATATCATAGACAGAGCTGGCCCAAGACATGTGAACATTTGAGAATGGGTTGTGGATCATAATAGAAGGAAATAGTTTAACGCATACGTGAAAAAGTGGATAACCATCATGACAATTTCAAGTATGCGTTAAAATATTTCCTTCGATTACCTATGTGATTGAAGCATTCACCATTCCTTTGCATAACAGCTCAAGTACCCTCTAAATATTTAGTTAAGATTCTACTCTATGTCATCATTAGGCTATGGCCTGTATCGTCTTTAGCAACTTCATCATTTCCAACAGCCTTGTTCACATTTGAGAATGCAAGGAGGATGTGATATTGCAAGTTCGTAGTGTGAAACTCACACACCCAGGAGCAGACCATGCAATTGTGATGCCCTTTTGGGGGAGGGTCCTGAATTCTGCAAGGCTAGCCAAGATAATAGTGTTAATGTTGGGGATCATGGGACCTTAGATCTCACTTTATTTGCCCTTGTCACTTTTGCTTATAAACACATAGTAAACCATGTAATTATACCACATCATTGCCTTTTCATATGATTCATTAGACCTACTGTGACGTGACTAACACTCTACAAAAATTGAGAAGATTAGAACCAGACCAATATACAGGTTCTGGCATGGGGAGGGGGAAATTAGCCTTCCTCCCCATGCCCCATGTAGACTCCTGTTCCCCCCAGCTAAGCCATCAATATGTCTACAAAACTTCCCAAGTTACAGAATAGAGCACAAAGTGGTCTGAACTCTGAAGTACGTTTGGGTCCAATCAAATTTATTCGCAAGGTCTGATTTCTTTCCTTGGATTCTAGAACTTGTCAAGCCAAATTAACAGGAAACTAACAGCAAGCATGCCCTCTCTAGGGATAAAAGGCGACCGACTCAGAAATTTCCTTCCTTGAAAATGTATGTCCGTTTCCAATCACATAAATTAATCCATTACACATACTGGATGCGGCAAACTCTACAAGAGACCAGATAGATGACATTAGAGGTTGTTCAAGTGATGTGAACCTAGTCTTGTGTGTGCGTTGTTGGTGAACTAAAACCACCCTCAAGAAGCAGTTTTCCATATGATCAGCAATGGGTGGTGTCTATTTTACTTCATATGTCCTCCACCCACCCTGCTTTTGCGCTATGAACCTGTAGGAGCTTGGGTAGATTCGGAAGGAAGAGGTAGTAGGTGTAATGGGGGGGGGGGGGGGGGGGGGGGGG
>JAIPMN010000465.1:0-15811 GCA_020650975.1 Apostichopus californicus
ATATATATATATATAAATATATATATATACATATATACATATATATTAATATATATATGTCACATTGGGAAATATTTAAATACAATTATTTATATCTGTCCTTTGTCTAGCACAAATAAATTAGTGACCCTCATCTCTACCTTAAAATGATTAATCCTCAGAATTTATGAACATGGGAACTTCCCCCATGAATTAGTTTATCGAAGGTGCAAATCTAACGAATTTTCTTTAATTTGCTTGTTTTAGATTCAAACCCTGTGCAAACCACAACAGGTAAGCCTATAAGCACGTACATATTCCATTATCAATTAAAATGTTTTTCTTTACAATGGCAGCGTTTGTTGTCACACGACCCAACTAAAAATGTCTCATCTTGGTTTTAGGACAGCAGTGTGGTATATAAATGAGTGTACGATCCATGCTAGTGTCCTGGTTAGTCAATTTGGGAACTCTGGAAATATGGGATAATGTTTTTTTAATTTCAATAATATACGTCAGGATAAAATAAAGAAAACAAGTAAATAAGAAATATAAAGGCATATTGCAAAGGTTATTATTACATTAAGATACAGGCATTTACAGTGCAATTATGACTTCCCACCCATTAAACTATTAATTGCCCAAATTTCTCACCTCACTACACACCATGCACACTATACCCATCCCCAGACACACTCCCCCCCCCCCCCCTCATTTGTCGTTTGATAACTGCATGCATCGCTACGTCCATGGCTGGCAGTATCTTTGGAGTAAATCTTTATAATTAGTTGTTTTCTTTCTCTCTCTCTTTGTTTTGACACAGATTCATATCATATTCAAACGACAGCCAGTAAGTATAAATTATCTCTTAGTGATTCGATTAGGTCCTTTATCAATTGTCATATATAAAAAAAAAAAATATGCTCCCGTCAGGGTTGTGGTAGGTTGCCAACATAAGAAAATAGCACAAAGCACCTGTAATAGGCTTGATCAAACAAACTTGTACAGACAGCTGTACGTTGGTTGATGCCCTTATTAAGGAGAGGTTTAATATCATTTCATAAATTCAACCTCAAGTTTATATGTAGCTGATAAGTATATGAAACAGCTCCCCAGGCCCGTAACCATCGTCTCCCCGGGTAAACTACCGCCCCTCCCCCACCCCATTCTGTGGCACCACCATTGTACAAAAACGTCCCAAGTTATACAGGACACGAGTATTGTTCACCTCCGTTAATTGTTGGTGCCCCTCCCAAATCCGAATTCTTGTTTATACCAGAGCCGTATAGCTATATGTCTACAGCTCTGTTGGTTACTAGAGTTCCAGTATAAAGGAACTCTATTTGTTACGGGCTTACAGCTCCTCTCTCAGCAGTTTTATCAAACGTATGTTTTTAAACCAACGTTTAGTTTGCTTGTTGTTGAAATATTGCAATATTTCAGGTACCTTAAAATATAATCTGGTGGTTTTGGTCCTCCAAAATCGCATCAATGTCAGCTAGGGGCTGATCCAGGCTTTTAAAATGGATTGGGTGTTGCCCTGGACTCGTTACAGCCGACTCCCATGCAAAGGATATATTCTCTCCCAATATTACTGTTAGACGTAAAATGGAGTATGCCGAGAAATAATTAGTATATACTAATTAGTAATAATTAGCTGAGACATAATTAGTATATAAATTCGGTCTATAACAAGGTCTATACGAAACTTTGAGCGATTAAATACTTTTAGGTTTTTTTGTTATTGGGGTGGGGGTGCGTGTCCGAGGGCTGGGTGTAAACACCTCCTGGATCCGCCCCTGAATGATAAAGTTATGAATATAAATTTCAAATTATTTCCAATTGAGTTTCAAAACAAAATTTAGGAGATGTATGTATGTTGTTGGGCGGTTCACAAATACGGAGAGAGACCAATCTATAAATACAGGTTGAAATTAATCAATGAGATCAGATTCTCACTTTCCAGTCAACACACAGGTGAGAAGGTATGCCTTTACCGTGATTTTCATGGTGTGCAAAATTAGGTTCATAAATCATTTTCTAATGCCTTTTACATATTTTAACTTCTCCTTTCACAACTTTTTGATAGATTACAACTTTGATATCCGTTTGGTTGACGGTGCATCCTCTAATGAGGGGCGTGTTGAGGTCCTTTACAACAACCAATGGGGCACTGTATGTGATGATTTATGGGATTTGAATGATGCAATGGTAGCGTGCAGACAGCTTGGTTACCAAGAGGCGGACGCGGCTCTGTCGTCTGCGCACTTCGGTCAAGGATCTGGTACGATATGGATGGACGATGTGCGCTGTACCGGGAACGAAACATCTCTCGATCAATGTCAACATCGTGGATTTGGTAGACACAACTGTGGCCATAGTGAGGACGCCGGTGTTCGGTGCTCTGGAGCCTTTGGTAAGGTCAAAGGTTGTTTGTACGTCAAAATCATGCATGATGTCATATACCAAACACTAACCGTTCATAAACTTGAATCATGTGTTATGAATCGGATCTCACGACATGCGTGGACTGCCGACACACCCATCCATATCTATATGTTTAAATTTAATCAGGAACGGATCGGCCCAGGCCCGGGCCCATGACCCCAATCTGAGACCCCGTAAAAAACGAAAGAGGATGGAGGAAAAGGAAACTTTGAAATGGTCAACGAATATCTTGAAATATCGATAATTTGGGCTCTTCATATTACTTTCCTAAATGCAATGTATAAAAGCTTATAACTATAAGCTTTCAAGAACCGACAAGAAGTAGTTTTCAACCTTCCAAGAAGCGATTAGTTATTGAATGTTCACAATTCTTTTTCAAGCGTTATTTATTCTTTGCCTCTGTTTACCTTTTTCATTTCTATAGTCTTAAAATAACATTATATAGAGAGCGTTGTGGTAAAGTGGTTAAGGCAGTGGACTTGTGATCTAAGGTTTGTAGGTTCGAGTCCTGGCCAACTCATTACGTTGTGTCCTTGGGGAAGGCACTTTATCTCCATTGCCTCTCTTCGCCCAGAGGTATAAATGGGGACCTGTGAGATCAACTGTCAGTTGGGCGGCGCTGTTTAGCTGCTGCCATGTGGAGGGATTTGTCTCTATGTTTGACAGGTTATGGTTGACCAGGTTAATAATGTTATGCGCCTCATGAGCACCGTTATCGTTGGATACGTCTGCGCTTTATAGATCCTCAATATTATTATTATTACACAGCATGACATAGTATATTTCCATTAATAACAGGATCGGACGTTCGCTTAATTGGAGGTTCCAACCCTTACGAAGGGCGTGTGGAGGTCCTATACTACGGCCAATGGGGTACAGTATGCGATGACTATTGGGATCTAACTGATGCAACGGTGGTCTGCCGACAACTTGGTTATCAACATGCAGAAGAGGCTCTCCGATATGCTTACTTTGGGGCGGGGAGTGGACCGATATGGATGGATAACGTCCATTGTGTTGGACATGAGACATCGCTGGACCAGTGCCCGCACAATGGGGTTGGATCGCACGACTGTGGCCACGGGGAGGATGCCAGTGTTAGGTGCACAGGTGAGTAACAAAAAGTGGGTTAGCTTTAGGCCATCCTCCTGATAAGTAAGCTAGAATTTAGAATTAACCAGAACCTTTCCGATGACTGTGTGCTTCTCCCCCTCAACTCATGAGGGATGGTCGTATGAAAACGTATATATGTTTAGTAAGAGGAAGCATAACGTTTGCCAATGTTTTATCATCTCTATCGGATTTGCTCCAGAAGTCCTCTCTCGCAAAATTTTGAAAATGAACAATGTTAATCAGCAGATGAGGAGTAGAAAAGAGTAAAAAGATCAACCCTGATATTTAAAAGCTTTTTAGTTGGTAAATAAGAATGAGATATTTTTTAACAAATGTGATCATTTTGCCTGTATTTCGGTATATTATAGTCTATATAGATTTCAATACTTGGTCGGTACACTTTTCTCTTTTTCCATTTTTCATTCAAGCTCCAGTTGATCTAGAAATCGTTCTTCATTGCGAAGCTTCTTATTTCCAAGTGGACATCCCGACGGCATTTATAGGAGGTGATTTCCACCCCTCCGAGATCCATTTGGCTGGTGATGCCAATGACCCCCAATGCAGAGGGTTCTATAATGGTGGATCATATATAAGCCTGAACAGCTCTCTCACGGGATGTGGTACCGTTTATTTGGTAAGTACTATACCAATGGTGACCAATATAATCAAACGTCGACCTGCCCCAGTAACTTAACATAATCCCGTGGAATGAAAACTAAACTATGGGAATTATAATGGAAAATTTTGTCCTTTCGTAAATATAAAAAAGGTGTACTTTTTGGTGGTTATTAGCGATGACGAATGATGGTCTCTCTAGCTTGTTAGCAAGAGTCCTGAATTTCATGTATCAGAACAAAAAACCATATAAGTTTCTGTTCCAGCACGTTTGATGTCTAGAAAATATTAGATTTGTAAAAATATTTATTACATATTATTATTATTATTATTACTACTATTATTATTATTATTGTTATTAATATATTGTTATTATTATTATTATTATTATTTATTATTATTATTATTTATTATTATTATTATTATTATTATTATTACTATTACTATTTTTATTATTATTATTTTTCAGGAAAATTCAACTTACAGTTTTTACAAAAATGCGGTCATCAACAGAAACAACAACAATAGTGTCGTTGAATACATGAGCCTTCAGATACCTCTCACGTGTCAGTACGACAGATTCAAGAAATTACAGTCTCACTTTGTGACGATAAGTGACGTCATCATAAAACGTGAACGCGGCCTTTTCGAATACGACTTTGCCATGTATACAGATATTAACTACAACACCAGGTACTACTCGTACCCAGTAGAGGCAACGCTCGGTACAGATTTGTACTTCCGAGCCGAGTTGGTCAAAGGTGCGAGCAATTTAGAAATCCATCTCCGCAGTTGCCGAGCGACACCATCGCCAGATTATGACGATGCAGTGGTCTACGAGTTTATACGAGATGGGTGAGTTGTTACATTAGCTGATCGGTGATGGGGGAGTGGTAGGGAGAAAGGATTAGCAGCACAGCCAGCGGGCAGGTTCTCTACTTGATACTTGACATATGACCCCTGCATTGTGACCTATAGATAAATGTGGTTTGGTCCTTTGTTAAGTTTAGTTGCCATTTAATTTGAGATACATCAAGGAGGCGTTGACAAGAGCAGTTAACAAGTGTCAACACTTTTACTTGTCTTCACCGTTGTATCAAAAGTTAACACTTTATAACAATATCAAGTTATCAAAAGTAATAACTGTTTATAAACAAAATAAGTTTAGTATATACGTATGGGCTACCTTAGCATAGATAAGAGGATAACCTGGACACAGCAGTCAATGATCCATTCTGTTTCTTTTTCTGTTTGTCTTTAGTCTTTAGTCTTTTTCTCTTCATTTTTCCCTTCGTGCGGGTGAGATCATGTAACGTAATGAAGATGGGTAATAACATTTGCTACATCAGAGGTGTGAATTATCCCAATGGCATAGTATGTAATATATCAAATATATTACCAAACTCGCGTATACGGATATTACATTAAAATGGACTCAATTTGCAGTAATTTCAGCAAAGCAATGCAAATAATTAATTTACTAAACCAATGCACTCCTAATAGGCCAAACTAACTTGGTTTTGGTATGGCAACGTACATAACAATATATCGTAGGGTTGCCATACTAAGAGTCCGTCCTAAAAAGTCGTCAATGTTGTCCCCAAATTTTGACAATCTAATGACAATTGCTAGAAGTTTTCAAAGCACTTTACTGGGGTTTATGATTCTTCTACTTTTTCACAGAAATTCAGGTGGAGTGTTATAATAGACATTGAAATGTCTAATTTATGGTTAACTACATGTCATAGGTGGCAATAAAGTGCTTCTTGAAATGTAATCGTTGGGTGACCATTATCAGAATATCTAGCATATTTTGGGGTTATTACTCATGACCTTTTAAAGACATTGCTGTGTGGAAGTCTAGATTTCCCTACCCAAAGTCGACTTTATTGAATATTGTTTGAATATCGAAAGACGAATAGCTGTGTCTAGTATGTGTATATGTACAGAGAAAGACAACAAAAACCAACCATAGGTTATAATAATGAAGTTTTACAAAATATTCTTTCAGATGGAACTGACAAGTTTCAAAAATTTCTTTACAGGTGTGGGGTTAATAACGCAGCAGTACGTGTCTTAACACCAGAGAGTCCGACCCAAGCTGACTTCGAAATCGCCAGCTTTCGTTTCCGTCAGGATCTCGGTAGTGCTACCTCTCAGGTAACTGTTGCTTCTCTCCTTCCTGCTGTTGCTAATGACGGCCGAAATATTTAAAAACAGCGCCCTCTGTTAATAGTCTCGGTAGAATGTTTCCTGAATCAGACAAATAAATACGCATAGAAATCAGATGGATAAAAAACAAAACATAATATGAATAAATATATATAATATTTAAGTTTTTAGCTATTTGGTGACAACAGTGGATACACCAAACCTCAAGGATGGTTATGTGACCATTCAAAGACCAATAGAATGTACCTATACTATGTATTTAAATATTGTCTTTAACATGTATAGTACTAGCAGAACTTACGTGTTAACTATATGCATCTTTGAGAAGAAAAAGCAAACGATAAACTTTACAACGTTCGTTCGGAACATTACAAACGGTTTAGTTACCTATAGAGTATAAATTTGCTATAGTTAATGGGATATGATATACAATACTTCCATATTGGTCATTCTATACTCTGTATGTGCATGTGTATAGTAAGTGTAATGGTTATTATGTCCTTAAAGAAATATCATGTTGTTTTGAATACGATAGGTCGCTATGTTGTATGAAGTCAGGCCTGTGGCTACAGCTAACGAGTATATGTTTTATGTTGTGTACGGTAAACGGTCCAGATTATTGAAATATATATATATATCTGATAGAGAGCCACATATAAACAGCTACATTTGAAGGTATAGGCAAGGCCTAAATATTTTAAACCATACATAACATATACGCTTAGGCAATTCAATTTAATTCTTGATTTGTTTAACCAATTTAGGAGACACTTTCCAGATAAATAACAAAATCCATTGGATTTGATTTACTGGAACATTTCACTGATTAGGGTATGAAGGGTACATCGTATTTTCTCAGGTTCTAATAATTACCTCTCTGCTCCCTTTTTATCTTCACGTTTCCTATATGTTGATTACACGTACTTTTATAGTATTACTTGTAAGTTAAATTGTTATAGTCACGTTAAATCAGATTTTCACTATAGTCAATTCATTCTTGTAATGGTTGTATTTTACAGGTGTGGGTACATTGTGAGGTTATTTTGTGTGACGTCACGGAACCGTTCTCTGAATGCAGTCAAGGTTGTGAGGTAGGCCGACAACGTAGATCGGTAGATACACCGTACGGGAAACCTACTAGAATTATGCAGGGCCCTATCAAACTTTGGGAAAGTAAAGCCGTAGCTGAGAGTGGTAAGTAGTCCTCGTTTGGAACACGTCAGTATCACTGAATAAGTATGTGTGGGTGTGACACTGTGTGTGTTATATTTCAACCCGTTAATACCTCAACTGCGTCACCTCCCCAGTCCCCATTCTCAACACTTTCCCAAACTTGGTACGTCACTCCTTTTCGAAACAATATTTATATATGAATGTTACCGTATATGTTTCTCAAGACGTAGCTTATATTTGGGCCGCTATCGTCTATGACCACCCGATCCGGGAACTTTACTATGATATCGCTAGCCCTGAGCTATACGGTAGCTTTTACAGACCTCATATTGTAGGAATTTATAGTCACCTTTTATTCTCTCTGTTCTTTCATAGGTCATTCATCCGATGAGGTAACTGCTGGTTCTAATACCTTTATGGTGGCCATCTCTGCTCTTTGTGTAGTCCTCACTGTCGGATTGGTGATGATGAGTGTCGTCATGGTAAAAGTCATGCGTAAACAAAACACTTATCAACGTATTCCGACACTCCCCGTAATAGAAAACTAAAGCAAGCTCCCAGTACAGCGGACTGCGTATGTTGTCTTTCAGTAGGATAAGTTAAAGGTACAGCTTACCTGTATGTATCTATAAGAGTAATACATTAAATACGTGAATATCATTGCTGGCAAATTAGAAGTAGTCAGAAGGCGAAGCGGTGTACAAATCTGAAATCGTACGAGATATATCGATACGTAGAAATTGGCAATAATAAAAGCAATTTATAACTGGTTTCATTAACGAAATTAGTGTGAAGTCTATGGTTGTACCTGTCAATTCTGTCTTTGAGTGTGTGACGTTACTGTCTACTTTTTCTATTGTAATGAACTTGATGTTCTGAATACGCTGTGGCTTTTCGAGACAAAGGTTAAAAGGCGGTGAAGGTGAGGGGAGGGTTGTACATACACTACCTTAACTTTCAAGGTTTGCGGTGAGAGCAATTGACAGACCAGAACTGGTTGGAGATATTATTAAGTGCCTTGTGATATCATGACAGTGCATATTGTATGCCTTGGCATCACTAAGAAGCGATATATCACAGGTTGTAGGCTATACTACACAGAATCATTTCACGTCTGCTTCTACATGCCAGCAAGACCTCTATTCTACAGAGCAAATTGATTTCATTGAAAAATTCCAGTAATCGATGTAGTTCATAAACTTATGTAGGCCTAACTGAGAGTCAACTTGGAAACTTTCCAATGTGCGTTTCACTAGTGGGCTTAACGTACAGTTACACGAAGAGTGTCCGAGCGAGATGTTGTAAAAGGAATGAAATCATTAATGACTTCCTCATCAACAGTTCATATACACTTCATTGTCTTAGCTCAATTGATTAACAATCCTGTATTGATAAAAAAAAATGACAGTTGCGCACTACCCTTTACATAGGCTATGAGGTCATACATTGAAAATGTTTTTTTATGATTATGATTATTTTTTTTGTGACGTTTTAAATATGTCTCATGGCTCAAAGTTCTCTGAGTTTATCCTAAAACAAAATTTCAGTTGTCTTCATAGCGCTAAGGTACTTAATCAATATATACCACGCCAGTTGAATAGCCCCAAAATGTCTTTGTTGTAATGTGTGGCTTTATGATATACCACCACAGCATGTGGTTTTAGAGCGTTTATCACTGCTAACATATATTGTATGCACGTGTAAGCTGTGCTAAATTTAGTCTAATAAGTGAATGATTGTTTGTCACTTAAAATTTTGCTTTGATTGGTTGTTCCTATATTGATACGCTTTTAGTGGTAGACTTTTAATAGTTTTCACCTTAATTTATATTGCAGCTTGTTTTGAGTTTTCGCGGTAACATTCCAAAGATTGTGCTCAATATTGACTAGAAGGATATATGCTGTGAAATAGCCACACATTTTCACGTGTCTTTCCTTCATTTCGTTCTTTACTAATAAAGTTGAGAAAAAAAACTTTAGTATGCAAAAGGACTTTTATTTTCTACATGTTACACAGTGGAAATATGTCACACTCAATTGCTCCCCTCCCCACCCCTCCCCTCCCCTCCACCCCGAAAAGTTTCTTTGCCTTTTCAACTTCTTACCATTCACATTGAATGAGGGTGGGGGGCGGCAGTGGGGCATATTTCTCTGATTTGAGGGAGCAAACCACTAAGTTTACTCAAAGCTTTCCGACTACATGGACCTCCGTAAGTTCCGTATCACATCAACATGGTAAATTTGAAAATAACAAAAATGGAATATATAAATACAGTAAATGAAAATCGATACTGGTAAGTTTTGCCTTCAGTGTTCATAAAAGAGGCCAAATTTGAGGGTTTTCACAAACTTGACTGGGTACTGTGCCAATGCCCCCCCCCCACCTCCTTCCACTTGCCGCCACTTGAACAAAGATTTATGACTTACAATAAATTATAGTGTCTACCGTTATCTTTAGCCTTGCTATCCAGTCGCACAACATGGTACCACCATTCATAACATTAACCATCAGACATACATTCAACATGAGAATGTTATGAAAGTGAAATACCTCAATAATAAGGATGACCGTAGTCAAAGGTAGATTGACAAATACAAACTAAGGCACACGATGCACTGTATAGTCGCACATATGTGTGCACATATTCAATGATGTCCTTGTTATCCTATACTTTCCCTCTTCGTGGATCTTCTAGTTGCAGTAAACATAGTACGAATTACGCTGGATTGGGCTAGGAAGTAGGATGTGTAAAAGGAGAGTGGCAATTTCCTATCTCTGTCTTCTCTTTTTGGACTTCACCATTTGCCGATGTTCACCTTCCGTCTAGTACCATTTTCAACCCCCCCCCCCCACCCTCTGCTCCCAAGGCACAAATTTAAAGCAAGGTAATTTTTTAATCTCAGCGCATATGACATCATCATCATGATCGTCATCGTCGTCGTCGTCAATATCATCATCGTTGCCATCTGTCTAGTTACTTGTTGTTGTAAAATTAATGTCACTCTCTGCGTTCCACACATAATATGATTGGTGCTTGCTGAAGGTGCCGGTGGTTCGGTGACTCCGTGGACAGCTTACCAAAAAACTGAGATGTCATTGGAGCTGATTGCTACTGTAAGCTAGGCCCTAATAGTAAATTCTATCAGAAATGAATAAATTCACAAACGGCATTTCGGCGTAAATAATTATGGAGACAATAACAGCTGTTGTCTAACACTTGGTTCGACTTAGGCCTAGCCCACACTGGCTTTCCCCACGTTAGCCACACGGTAGGCCAAATGTGGTGAACACTAGGACCGCCTGTGACCTAGCCGACTTAAATTAAAATGTAGAAGTAGCATGGACACTTCCAATTCCGGACACCTAAGCCTTAAAACACCCCAAAACTATATCTTCTGGTATAAATCACCTGAAAATATACTTGATATGGTGGGAGAAGTGTGTTATATTACGATACACGGCCAAACTTTCTTTCCTGCAAACTGTTTTCACGTTGTATTCCAAGAAGAGTCTTGTGATTGTGGAACTGGTATTTCTTTGCTAGAGTATTGCCAATTTCGGACACACAGTCCCACAGTGTGGCGCTAGTGATAAAATTGGTGGCGCAGTTGCTCTTTCAGTAATTATAACAGACTTCATAGATCTCCGTCATTTTATTGACAAATATGTAAGTATTTACTTGCACACGGGTCATTTCGTACTTTTTGGTGAAATTTGGCTCTTCCTGTAGGTTGTCATGGTGAAATCGTGCATTTCTTAGGGGTGTCCGAAATTGGCAGTGTTCCGAAATTAGCAATACTGACTATACTACTATTTGTAGTGAAACAATTTGTAAAAGTGCCGAAAAATTGATGTTTCCTAGCCTATTTCCTCTGTCGAAATTTTAGGTGTTTTCGTTGAGGATGTGTCAGTCAGTGTGTGGATTAAAGTTGCGTTTGAAAAAGTGGTAACAATTTATAAGATGTAATATTATAAACAACGTGCACTATGAATCCATCCAAGGTATTAATTGAAGAAAAATCAATCCAAAAGTTACAGTTTACTGCAACCCACACACCCCCCCCCCCCCCACGTCATATGACCACCCTTTGTTTAAAAAAGAACACTTTAGTCTGTTAAAATTCAGAATCTATTTTCACTGAAAGAATGAATTGAATGTCAACGTGCTTAATTTACGAGATGTTGACTACAAGTTGTTATAATAATTATTTATACTTTGCAAACTTTGCAAACTCGATGCGTAATGCCTCAATCGGTAGTCTGTGTGGTGGACTCTCCATGGTGCCATTCCTTGTCCATATTTTGTACTTTCGTAGCGTAATATAACACAAGTTTTCAAGTTGGAGATTGTCTGTTCCAGAGCTAAAATTAGATCGCTGTGTATGCTTTATCCGTGTATGTATTCCTGCTCTGGTACCTTTGTATTGTTGTCTAATCGACTCTTCTTTTAACTTGTTCATCAACCGTGAGTCTATTGTGGAAGCCCTTCATTCCTGCGCAAATATTATGCAATGTCTGTGAGCTATAGTATAGGCTATGGTTTGTACTTAATGTTTTCTATACTACTACTAACGTTCAATATGCTAGTATAGCCTAGGCATTGTAGAGTATATAGTAAATACAGATAGAACCATACCTATGAGAACCATGGTGTAACAAATAAATGTTCTTGCATCACTCAAAATATTACAAAATTCTTGCAAAGTCACATTACCAGGGTTCGTTCTTCCTCTGAAAGAAATCCACCCACATGAACCCGTTGTCGATGTACTGTAACATATCACAGATTATTGGACAAGTACAAATTTCCAAATGAAATGTATAAATTTCAATTTTTTTATGTCAGGCTACTATAAATAAAGCAAACTTGGAAGCTGACAATGTGCCTGTTTCATATTATATGTATTGACACATATTTTGAAATGTTTCTTTTCAATGATAAATCAGAGATAGGTTACATGCAGTGAATTTCAATAGTATTTTATCTATTTATGGTTGAGCTGTTGTCAGTTGTATCATCAGACATTTGAAAGTTGGGGGGGGGGGGAGGTGCCAGCGCAAGCATGAAGCCATGCAGGTGGCAGGTCCAAGAGCCCATCATATTTCCCCAGGAGAGGAAAGGGGTGTAATCCCCCAGAGGGTTTGCCATTGTCATCATTATCAGAACTTATATGAGCTTCAAATGTTCATAGATTATATTCAGTAGAAGTCAAATAGTTGTGTATCTTTCTGACTAGGTTCTGTATTTGGGGGGAGGGGCACCAGGGGGGACACCTGCAACCCTATGGCCGCCCCCACCTCCTGATGACACCACTGGATGTAAATTTTGCACATTTTTAAATTAATTATTCTCTAATTTTTTTCTTCATGAACAGATTTGACAATTCTTGCAGGCAATGATGAGTTGGATTAGAGGTATTCATTTTGGTTGCAACATTAAAAATTAGTTTAAATTCAGATGGAGTCATTTAAGATGAATTTAAATAGTAATGTTTTGTAAATAATGGAGATTTTAATTGATATTTGGTATGACAGAAAAATTGCAAAGACAACTGCCTTCCAGGCCGATATTATATTAGATGTTATATTGCACATTTTCTTGGTCTGCTGCAAGGTCCTAAAATGCTAAAACCATATATGCAACTTATAATCTTCTTTGTTGGATATATTGTTACCCATCTGTTTCCTTGAACACAGTGATTATAGATGCGATAAATGTATTACTACAGTATTTTGCTCTGTCAGCCATATTTTATACATAGGCCTTTAGTGCAAAAAAAAATCAAACAATGCAAGAATAACAGGGCCTGGCCTACATTTGCCATGACTGGACATCTGCTACTACTTCAGAAATATCCCTTCATTCCAATGACATCCTTCTGGAGTCACAATTTTCCATTTTTTATGCCTTGTTTGTACAATTGACCTGTATTAACATTTTGTTAGTCATTTTTTACAGCACTGTGTACAAAATTACCCTTGCAACTCTGATAAAATGCTTTGTTTGCACAATTGACCTATACTAACATTTTTTTGTACATTTCTAGCACCATGTACAAACTATCTCCTTGCAACTCTGTTATACTTTGTTTGTACAATCGACCTATAACCCTATTAACATTTTGTTTGTACTTTATATAGCACCATGTACAAACCAACCCCTTGCAACTCTAAATTATACTTTGTTTGCACAATTGACCTATATTAACATTTTGTTAGTATTTTTTTACAGCACCGTGTACAAACTATCTCCTTGCAACTCTGTTATACTTTGTTTGCACAATTGACCTGTACTAACATTTTGTTTGTACATTTTATAGCACCATGTACAAACTATCTCCTTGCAACTCTGTTATACTTTGTTAGCACAATAGACCTATATTAACACTTTGTTTGTACATTTTATAGCACCATGTACAAACTATCTCCTTGCAACTCTGTTATACTTTGTTTGTACAATCGACCTATAGGCCTACTAACATTTTGTTTGTACTTTATATAGCACCATGTACAAAACCAACCCCTTGCAACTCTAAATTATACTTTGTTTGCACAATTGACCTATATTAACACTTTGTTTGTACATTTTATAGCACCATGTACAAACTATCTCCTTGCAACTCTGTTATACTTTGTTTGTACAATCAACCTATAGGCCTACTAACATTTTGTTTGTACTTTATATAGCATCATGTACAAACCCCTTGCAACTCTATTATACTTTGTTAGCACAATTGACCTATATTAACAGTTTGTTTGTACTGTATATAGCACCATGTACAAACTAACGCCTCGCAACTCTGCCAGTGACTATACAGGATGAATTTTGAAAAAGACCTCATAAAACTTATTAATTTATGATGCCTTCTCTACCAATTTTGTCCGACCTGTCAATCTAAAAACTTATATTGCCCAACTTACCCAAATACTATATTTCCCTTTTCTTATTTTGAGGCATACGTGACCCTATCACGTACATATGTGAATGTACTCGACCAACACAATGAATAACGATATGGAAAGTACTGTATATTTTATAACTCAAATTAAAACGTTAATTATCTTGCCCTAGCTGCTATACTGAATTCTGTATTGTTTTGACGGTCATATAACATAGATAATATGCCATTAGGCGTAGTAGTTGTGACAGGTGTTCTCGACACGAAGCCCAATAGCGAACAGGTCTAGCGAACAGGTCTAGACACTGTGGAAGTATCCTTTCACAATAATTTACCTGGTGTCGCACCACTCATGACTGACATTAAACCTTATTGATTATACGGAGGATGAGTAGCAGAGGCGTAGCTAGACTTCGCGTTGTTTCTGTTATAGTTTGAGGGGGACCCAAAGCTTTTCCAAGAAGGCAGGCAGAACCTATTTTCTAAAAAAAGAAACATTTTTCACAAATATCTGGAAAGCCTCGGCCTCTGACCGCCCAACCCCTCCCCTCCCCTCACTATGCAACAGAAGAGTAGTCCTAGTTTCCAAAATCTAACAGTATTATTTTTAAAAATCTATATCATTCACACCTATAGATGGCTGTACAGCATTGTCTAGTTGAATGGCAATGCATACAGTGCATATCATACATATTCAATGCAGGGAATATATGTTGCATTTGTAAAGGGTTTATGGAAACATTGAATTACTGGGATATTTTCCACAGACAACATTTTCTGCACTTCTGGTGACAGTAGATAATTAAGAAGATAGTGGAAACATCTTCCACAAGTCAAGGTTTGTGTAAAGTATTTTAACCGTGGGGCATATACTATTTGTACCGTATATGTTTTGTTTGTTTGGGGGGGGGGGGGAGGGAGAAAGCAGAACCTATGTTAAGTTACTGTACCTATTTTCAGTGTAGAGACAGTTAATTGAGCTAGTATATGCTGCAAAAATTTAGTTTTGTAGGTTTTTAATCATTATTATGATTTTATTGCTCACTGTATAATGTGTGCATGATGATAAAAAATATATATATTTTTTTTGGCATCACTTCCAAAATCATTTATTTGCTGTGATTTCAACATATAAATTTAACTTATAAAGGTAATTTTCCCTTTTGAGTTTTTTTCCCTTATTGCCAGGCTTGATTTGGTTCTGTTTTTGTAAAAAATTGCATGATCTAAGCCTGAAAGAATGCTACCATATTTGGTTCAATTGTTTGCTTTCTCAATTGTGTCGGTTGCTGAGTCACAATAGTGTATGTAATTGTCATAGTACAATTTCTAGTCCCGGGTCTCTTTGATAGTATCAGTTGTTCGTCACAGGCCATTATATATTGAGTTCATGTAAATATGTAAATAATACC
>JAIPMN010000466.1:0-18270 GCA_020650975.1 Apostichopus californicus
TGTATGAAATATATATTTATAAATATTACAAAATGGGAAAGACAATAAACGGGAAATGTTACACATCATGGGTTTGCTATAAGTTTATTCAGGTCAAGAGGAAACATGGCCATTAGAGCAAAACTGCTGTTATGTCCTAATTAATATTATTTTCATCGTAAACTTTACTTCAATGTATATTTTTATTGGTCTTGCTATAAATCAAGTTCGGTTAAATTCAAAGTAAACCAATGGCATAGTAAAGTGCACATGATTTGTAATAGGGCTGGAGTTTTTGCTATATATTTTTTTTGGGGGGGGAGGGGGGTGGTATGTTTCTACGATTCATTCAGGTATGTGCCTTTATTCCAAAACCTCCACCCTCCATTAATTTATTTTATTTTATAGAACATCACTTTAAATTTACGAGTATTCTAATGTTAGGGTCCTATGAAAACAATATCATACCTGATATATGATCAGAAGGTCTCCCTAATCCCTATGTGTGATTCTGGCAAGAATCGAAAAAGTCGCGATTTGAGGGCAAAATTGAATAAATCAAAATGAATCGTCCCGAGAAATATATATCTTCTGTCGCTGAGAGAGCCTATATAGAAAATCGAAACATTCCAAACATGATCTGTTTGCCTCAGTTTCTAGAGTTTTACGAAAGATTCGTCCAAACTTTCGATGGTAATCATTCCATAATAATATCTTCAAGATAATTTACGATCGTTTTAAGAACTAAACGTGAAAATAATCGACTTTACAATTTCCGGTTGTTGACGGAAATTGTCAAGCTCGGACACTGGGCGTTAAGCGAAGTTGTAAAAGAGGGCGCTCGACGCATATGGAAGATAATAATATACAACAAATAAGAACGAATAAAAAAAAAGAACTGTGACTGTTTTTCACAAATTGATCGTTATAGGAGGAGGGTTGAGGTTGTTGAGTTCACGACGACGGCCATTGGTTCTTTCCCCGTGGTTCACTTTTATCGTAGAAAGGGTATTTAGAAATGACTTAAGAAAGACAACAAAGACCTTATCGATGATGCAGAACGTTGTTTATAATGACGTCGTTTAGAAGACACCGTAGATTCGTAGCAAGGAGTTGTCGCGGTAAGAGTGGAAAACGGGGACCAGAATCGGAATATTTTGGACCTAATGTTATAGTCGTTAATTGACCTTGAACGGAGGGGCCTACCGTGAAAACGTACGGGAAATTCATCCATTAATATCTCATCGAGACGATTTCACAGGAAACAGAAATACCACTCAGAAGTCTTTAGATGTTATCATTATTATAACCATTATGAAAAATAACTTTGGAAAGCAGAATAAAGGCATGATTGAAAAAGAAATTTGGCACAAAAAGCGATGTCACTACGGATGCCGAGTAACGACATTTATATATGTATTTTCTCGGATCGATGGTGGCGTCTAACACTTCTGTTACACCTCATTCGAAACTAGGTCAGATTACCGGCAGCAGACGTTTCTTTTTGCGCGAGTCTTAACACCTTTAAGTCAGTTCCTCAGAAGGGGAAACATTTTAACATTAACATTAAGGCCTTAACTGAGAAGTGGACTTTAATCATCCGTTTTACCCTCCAAAGGAGCATTACAGAGATGCAAAATATTTTATAGGTAAATATATTGAAAAATGGAATAGCTACACAGAAAGAGTAGCCTATGCTGTTTAAGCACATTGGTGAGGGTGGGCTGAAAGATATGATCAGACTTTCAAGTTTGAAATGGTATGATATGGTCAATGAAAAGTTTATTTTGATATATCTCTGTCCCCTGTGGGAAAAGAATTCTTTCTTTTTTCAAATGCAATTACCAAAAAAAAAATTGATGTCAACAGATATTAAGTATTTACCTCAAAGTGTGAAATCCCCGTTTAACTCGCCAATTGAGAAAATGAGAAACTTGAGTAATCAGATTATTTTGAACAATCTTCACATTTGCATAAATAATTGTTATTATTATACACTAGTAGCTCTTAATGTTTGTATATATGAAACACTTTTGATCAGAACAGCAAGCCGTTTACTTTTGTTGGTATAGCTTTCCTTGTTTCTCTCTTGTTTAAGGGGGAAGGGTGGTGTGGGGTGAGGCCGGATAATTGACTGTATTCCTCAACATTGGATGACACGGGATGTGTAAAGTTCGGTTCCCATGCTCTCTTTTTTATATGAACAATTATATTTATCATATAATTAAGACTAGTTTATGGTATATTTGTATCATTATTAACCGACAAGGTGATATTTAATGAGAGAAAATTTTCCGTCAATCGAACCTCTGTATAAGCTATAAATGATATGAGATATATCATATGAACACTTAGGCTATATCATATACGAAGAGTCCTTCCTAATCCTCACACCACCTCACCATACCCCACTCTTCTTTTCTCCTGGCGCAATCCCAACGCCCCCTTCCCCTAAGAGACTTCATTTTGGCGAGGGGGGGGGGGTAAAGCTATAGACCGTGAAATAATTTCTATTGCCCGTCGGATTAGAGAGAGAAGTTGGGGAAATCTTTCGGTTTTGTCCGTAAGATCATGAAATTTGTCGGGAACAGTTGTCGGAAACTTGGAAATTCTCACTATAAGCAGTGATCTATTATGGCCCAGGAAAGTTGCATAATCGCCCGGTTTGTAAGCCAACAGAGGCTGTATAAAGACCTGAACCGATCCCCCCCCCCCCATCTCCTTCGTGGTCCAGTCAAGCAAAAAAACCATGAGTGCGTTTTTTTTCCGGGTGGTGGCGGAGAGGGAATGCTACCACTTGAACCATAGTTCTTATAGTAGCGGAGGTGTTGCGGTGGTGAAGCGCGGCTTAATTTCAGCCGTCAGATTGAGTGGATTTTTACCGCCGATCGAGCTCGGCTCTCCCAGGTCCATTTTAATCTATTTTGGGGGACGGGGCGACTTGAATGGTCGGTTGTATAAGATAAGTTGATTGTATATTAGAGGCATAACTTGACATTGTGCATTGCTGTGGTATATATTTCTGAAATCAAGACCCAAAGTGACTAGCAATATGTACACATTAGTTGCTCATTTGGCGTCCCAGAGTTCTAAACTTCGGTGTCGTCTGTTTGATATTATTATTGATACTAGCTGGCAGTGCAGAAGGTCAAGGTACTACTCCTACTAGGCTTGGTGAACGTGCTAGGACAGATGTAAACAAATCATAAGAATTGCTAGCAGGACTAACGTTAGGCTAGACGTGATGCTGAGAGTGAGACTAGGCTGCCTTGTTAAATTCTAACGTTACCCTAGATGTAAGCCTAACTTTAACTCGTAACGAAGGGGAACGTTTGCAAATGGCAGATTCGACGTTAATAAAACTGAAGAGTTTACAAGAGTTTGAAGAAGTTGCTATTCAGAAACTTCCAGAGAGAGGGCTAGGCTTTGCAGTCACGTACATAACATTTGGAGATAAACGCACTAGGAGAGAAATGCAAAAGGCTTTCAACAGGTTGACTAAGCTTAACTGTTTTTTTGTTTTGAATTTGATAGATGACTAAGTTACCTCAGATGATACCTCAGTATTCACTGAAGTTATACCTTTAAAACAGCCTTGTAGTTATGCATATGTACATATATACATTGTGCTTGATGCAGTATGGTAACTTTGCAATGCTGATAGCAAAAATAATGTAGTTTAAGAGGACAACAGTAGTGACAAGCCTCAGATTTTTCTCAGTTATTAATTTCTGACCCTCATGAGGGTCGCAACTCTGTAAGTTTATTGATCTTTTGTCCAGAGTGAGTTACAAGATTTATAATCTTTGGAAGGGCTCAAGTCAAACAAATGCTAGAATCATAGCCAATAAATATTCCCCTCACTGTTTGTATGTGTTGAAAAGTACTGTATAATTCTAGTTAATGGGTGAATGTGGCTCAAAATAGAAAAAAATGTCACTTATTATTTACTGTATCAATTTTCAGCCACTTTCACTGAGGATGTGTCAATAAAAATAAAATTATGGTAAAGTTTGGTTACAAATGCCGTGATCTAGCAATCGTGGGATCTACAACTTCTATCAGGGTAGCTACAAATCTATAACACAGTAATAAATATACGTACTATGACATGAGGGGATTGCAATGTAACGTTATCTGACACCACCATACATCAAATTTCTCCCTGCAGATATTGGCTTCTACCAAATGTCCTCACAGCCCGTCAGCCAGTTCCAAGCACCTGGACAACAGTTCTAGGACAGCCAATCAGGATTCCAATATGCATAGCGCCGACAGCAGACCAAGCAGTGGTAGCACCTCCAGACGGGGATATCCTTACTGCACAAGGTTTTAATGATTGCTCGTTTTAATATCATAATATTTGATTTTTATATAGCGCTTTACACCAGCGATAGGTCTCAAAGCGCTTTACAGACGTTATATTACCCCTGGTCAATGATAACCTGTCCCACAGACAATCCCTCCAGTCGGCAGCAGTTATATACTGCGCCCAATGACAAGTTACCTCACAGGTACCCATTTACTGTAACCCCTGGGTGGAGAGAGGCAAGTGAGATAAAGCATCTTGCCCAAGGACACAACGTAACGAACTAGGCATGAATCGAACCAGCAATCCTTGGATCACGAGTCCGACGCCTTAGCCAATTGGCCACCACGCTCTCTTTTGATCCTTACTGAATGCAAAACCGATCGTAAGAATGGTGATGATGTTATGTGTGTGAGACACCTTGGCTTGTAAGCACAAAATTACTCAAAAGACTTCAAGACAGTAGTTAATAGGTAGCCCTAAGAAGTTACCTTAAAAAACGATAAATATTTTTCTAAAAATGTTGTCAAAGTATGAGAACGCTAATGTTGCGTTTGACAGAGAAACAATTTTTTAATCGTTAAGGATGGACATGTCAAATATGATTTGAACGGTAATGAACGTGACATCGTCTTCGCAAATGCAGGTTGCTACATTACCCACGCTCCGTACAGTACCTACAGTAATCACAACAAAAACCGTGTTTGGATACAGATTAATTTCTTCCTTAATTTTCAGCGAAATTTCTTATAAATTAGATATGTTTTCAAAAACTTCCCAAGCCGCCATATATGTAGTAGATCGGTGGTTTCATGGTCTTTGTGTAACACAAGATAAGTTTGATCAGCAGACTCTTCGTTGTTTACATTGCGATGTTTAGCTCCAATGCGAAGAATCTTCGCATGTAGGCTACTCTAACGTTTTCAATCGGACAGTTCTGCGAAGCCTAAGTTTCTCGGTACTACATTAAGCTCTGACATTGATTCCGCCAAGCTTCATCTTGCAGTGTTTCCAAATACTTTTCAAGTTTCCTTTTACTGTAAAGTTGATCTGTGAATTTTATTTCAGCCATTTCGAATAACAGTTTATGAACTGTGGTTTGAGTGTGAGAGTGTGTTACAGTATGTGCAACGCTATGTACGTATACCAACTGGACATGGTAGGCTGTATACGTTCGCGATATGTACGTAATATATAATAGGCAATCGCCTGTGTGCGTTTACACACGAGATTGTATTTGCTGGGGAAATAGGAGTGCTAACTTCAAGTCGCTCGTTATGCCTATTTGCCCGCACTACGTCAATCACCAAATTGATGTGTTCAAACAAACGGCGCTTTTGGTGAGAAACTGGTGAATTTAAAAGCCAGATTTCTACAAGAAGAAAACGTAAAATGGGGACAATTTTCACTTGGTTAGAAAGAGAAAAATAAGAACTAAAAGGACAATGTACAAACATCTTCCACCAGACAATTCCTTTAAACTTTGTACTTTCTACTGTAGATCCACGTTTGTAATTTAAAAAGAAGCCTTTTGTTCTATGTCGATGATGAACATTCCAGTAAAAACTGAGCCGGTCATTTTTCTTAACAGCTGCAGCAGAACTTGGTACTCTTATGATATATTCATCAGTATCAAACCTTAGAATTGATGAATTTGGCAGTAAAATACCCCCAAATGGGCTCCACTGGGCACAGACGTACCTCTTCAAAGACAAACGGAACACCCTTCACATTGTGAGGAATGCAGAAAAGTATGGATTCAAGGCTATCGTGGTGACAGTAGATTCACCAGTTGACTACATTTCTAGCAGTGGAAGAGGAGAAGAAGTTGATGAACAGATTGTACCAAGTGAAATGACAATAACTATGTAAGTATTGTTTTTGTTGTTTGGAAAGAATGTCTCAAGTGCAAGAACCTTGCTGGTCACATGAATTCAGCGATGGCCAAAAGTGGGTGTCTTGACTGCCGTGGTCTAATTAAATATGAACTGTTACAGATATCATCACTAATTCATTTGTCTTTGGGGTTTTTCTGTGTCTTTTTACCTCTGTTAACCCGTACCTTTTCATTGCAGCAGCTAGAATAATGGTAAATGACCCTTTTTGTTAGAAATTCAAAAATGAGTAAGTTATGCTTCCAATGGATGCATCGCTACTTTCAGCATTCCAAGTATATATGGCAAGGAATCACTATATGCCTGTGAGCTTTCTGGTTTAGAGTCTTTAGACACAGTAAAAGTAGAAACTTTTGTCTATAACTTGTTGCTTCCTTCAGCTCTCCAAATGTAGCGTACCTCAAAGGTAAAGCACGAGAAAGTAGGAAGTACAGCGATGACGAGTTGTGGAATCCATCTGATGGGACGGCGTATTTTGAAGCCTTTTGTGCACCTACATGGGAGGACCTAGCATGGCTGAAAGGTCAAACCAAGCTTCCTATTGTGTTAAAAGGGATTTTAACAGGTATGGTTGAGTTTTTTCTTCCCTTTGTTGGAAGCTCATGATAACTTTTATACAGAAAATTTCAAGGATGTGCCAAGCAATTATTGCGGTTCAACAAGGCAGAGGTATTTATGTATCATGTCAAACTAGGATGGTTGAGGGGGCTGCAGCATCATGTGCAAACTGGCTGCTTTAAAGGCATTGAAGACTTGCCCCAAACAGTGTGCAGCCCAGGCTCTGAAAAAAAGTTAACTCTCTGTTGCTTGCAAGTGAAGTTTTTTTCTTGTCACTACAAAATGCAGACAGTAATGAAGCGTGATACCTTAATTGTTATCTTTCATCTGGACCTGAGATGTCCATCGCTGCTATGTATACTGTGTTGTGGGTATTGACCGCATAGCTGCATGTATTGACTGTACACTAGTGTCTAATTACTGATTGTATGAAGCTGTGTGTGTATTTTCTGGGATCGATGGTGGTGTCTAACACTTCTGTTACAGCCTTATTCGAAACTAGGTCAGATTACCGGCATCATACGTTTCTTTGTGCGCAAGAGTCTTCACTCCCTTTAAGGTCTTTAGTACTCTATTGTGCTGGTCTTTCTCCTTGTTTTGTATTGATTCATTTTGATTCATTTTACCTGAGCAGGATGTGTTCAAGTCAGCCTCAGTGTAATGTTATTCACTGCGGTTTTAGTGAAATGTGTGGATATATGCGTGCATATATTAAAAGACAATTGCTTGAAATGCAAATCAACATATGATGCAACTTCATTCACTAGGGGAAAAAATGACATCGTTGGCATCAAAAACGTTGACTTTTACTCCTCCTCACTTCCCTGTCTCCTCCTTTCATTTATAGGCAACGTGGTATAGACCTTTTAGCACTGTCCTCTCAATGAGTGGCCTATTCTAGTCGACTGCCCTATTCTAGCCTACTGCCCTCCTCTCTGATGCTCATACCCAAAGTATCTTTAGATATATCTTTTTTTGAGTGGAACAATTTAGTGTAAAAAGCCACCCTGATTTTGGCAACACCTCTGGTAGTCCTTATTTCCTGATTTTTACTGTTTTTGTAGAAAGTGAATTTCTCACAGCTCCTTGCTTTACCGGTTCGCAAATGCATGACTATGCATGACCCTTTGGTTGCAAGTGGGTGAAGACAATTTCATCAAACCGTGTGTTTGAATCATTTGTAATTCTCATCCAACCGCTCCATTGGTTTTCTTGCATTTTATGTTTCCAAAAGCCAAAGCAGCCAAGCTTGCTGTGAAAGCCGGAGTCGATGCTATCATTGTGTCCTGCCATGGAGGACGTCAGCTGCCTGGAGTTCAACCTCCTGTAAGTTTGGCTAATCACAGCTCTAGATTAGTTCTTTGATGAATATTCACAAATGACAGAGATTATTTTTTTGATCAGTCCTAGTTATGAATATTCACAAATGACAGAGATTATATTTTGGATCAGTCCAAGTTATTGAATATTCACAAATGACAGATTATTTTATTGATCAGTTTTAGTTATGAATATTCACAAATGACAGAGATTATTTGATCAGTCCTAGTTTTGAATATTCACAAATGACAGAGATTATTTCTTTGATCAATCCTTGTTATGAATATTCACAAACGACAAAGATTATTTTTTTTGATCAGTCCTAGTTATTAATATGCACAAATGACAGATTATTATTTTGATCAATCCTAGTTATGAATATTCACAAATGACAGAGATTATTTTTTTGATCAGTCCTAGTTATTAATATTCACAAATGACAGAGATTATTTTTTGATCAGTCCTAGTTATTAATATGCACAAATGACAGAGATTATTTCTTTGATCAGTCCTAGTTATGAATATTCACAAATGACAGAGATTATGCTTTGAAGGTCAAAGTTCATGTGAGGTAAAAAAGGGGTCAATGTCTTGAGACAACTCCAAAAGCAAAGCTTGGACAAATATCATACATGGAATGTAGATGTACCTTAGTGATAAATGAACCCTGGTGTATTCTGTGGAGGTCAAAGATCATTTGAGTTCAACTGACGTCAAACTCTAGCTACTTTAATATCCTCTTCTTTCAGCTGTTTGCTCTACCAGAGGTTCTTGAAGCTGTGAAGGGCAGTAAGATTGAGGTTTATTTAGATGGAGAAATCAGGTTTGGCAGTGATGTAGTCAAAGCCCTGGCGTTGGGAGCGAGGGCTGTTTTCATTGGTCGTCCAGTCTTGTGGGGTTTAGCCGTCAAGGTAAGTCCCGGAAAAGAATTGTTTGGGAGTCTTGAAACCTGTTAAAGGATTCGGAATTTCCTCTCTGATTTTTCTACAAGACTCCAGTTTTTGTTATTTACAATTTGAAAAGATGAAAACTGTTAGCTTGATTGCCAGGTAAAAGCCATTCAGCGTTCTCCATGTGCATCATAAAATGACTACCTTCCAAGGAAAATGTCTGTTTTATGCATGTTTGTATGTATTTTTAGATCCTCCTGCAAGCAGGAACTCGCGAAGAAGCCTCATTGGCTTATCAAAGCCGCAAGCTGAGGGAAGTCAGTCTCTTATATTCATATTTTAACGTCCATGATTATGAATTGTCAATTGTCACAACTCTGTAACTGGACGACTTACATTAATCTTTGAGTGACTCGAACTCGGGACCTTATGATTGAAAGGCACCAGCGTTAACCACTGAGCTAACACTCCCTTTTTATATACTTCATTTGCGACCAGTTTTTCAGTTCTCGGCCTCCTCAGTTTTTTCACAAGCAAGTTGAAGTTATAAACAACAGAAATGTGTGATGTCATTCTCATGTGCACTAGCAGTCTACAAGAAAGTTGTTAATCAAATATTTTAGGTAAAACTGTTAGAGACATGGTAGGAGCTGTTTGTTAATTAGTACTTACGACCAATTCAGAGCCAAATTTGAAGATGTAAATTGTAATCTCTCTTGTTATGAAAGCAAATGTATGCTTTATTTAGATTTAACTGCTGAATCTTTCATATATTGTTAGAAGAGTAACAGAGCAGTGTTCCGATATTAAACTAACTGTATTGTTATTTCCTGTGTACTGTCTCTGTGAGTGCAATTTCTGAAATTCAAAACTGGATGCCATTGGTTAATTTTTCTAAACGAATGTGTTAATTCACGCAGAAAATTCATGGAATGACCGTGTTATTGTCAACATTCCCAATTTCTTATTTTTCTTTGTTTCATCAGAGAAAAGATGGCGTTAAACGAGTTCTACAGATCCTTGAAGATGAATTTAAGACAGTACTGACAATGTGTGGTAATGTGTAACTCATTTCATTTAATTAAATGTAACTTCATTAATTCATTAAATTAAGAGTTCAATTTCTTTAATTTGGTAGATTCAACTATAATTTTAAGATCTCATCTTTAAAGTAGCCACCACTGCTGTTCACTGCATATGATTCATTGGTATGCAAATTATTCCAGTAAAAAATCTGTACAACCATTCAGTGTTCTTCGTAATAATAATAATAATAATAAAAATAATAAATGAGACTTATATAGAGCCAAATCAGTAGACAAAAGTCACTGCTCAAGGCGCTTTACAAAGAAAGCAAATTAATTTACAAGAGAACAAGTGAAAAGATGGGTCTTAAGTAGACTTTTGAGTGTAAAATATATTGTCACTCAACTACAGTAAAGGCATACAACACTGTCACAGTCGATGTAGCCGTTAAAATGTCGCCCAAGTCTGTGTGCATGCTCTTAGCGTGACCATAAGCCAAAATTTCTCTTTCTAAATTACAGCTTTCCATGAGCAATATGTGGTGTAGTGAAGAATGTACAGAGTAGATTATGAGGGACGAAATGTAGGCCTGATGTTTCTTAGTTTGTAGTGATATTTTTTAACAAGTTGTAATTTTGTACTTTCTTATGTTTTATGGTCTCTTTCTACAGGCTGCTCTTCTCTCCAAGATGTCGATTCATCTCTTGTTAAGTTGAAGTCTCTATTTTAAAGGGATGGTTCTCTTCGCAATACTTGTATGGTGTTTGAAGTCATTTTCATTGGTGTGGAGGAAGATTTCTCCTAGAAGCACACGTGGTAATTCAAGTTGGTTTAGTTATACTGCATGCTAAGCATGATTTTACTTTTAATAATTATTTTTTATGAGTGTAGAGAAAGATTCGTGTCAGAAGACCCTATATTATAGATGTATGTATGTATGTCTGTTTTTATGTATCGGTGTATGTGTGGGTGTATGTGTGTATGTACTGGTTTATGTGCACGTGTGTGTATGTGTGTATGTATGAAATAATGTTGAATACAACATGCAGCAAGTAGCATCTATAGAGAGATTCGTTGCTTGTACTTGTGATGTAGATACACATGATGGTATCTGTGGGTTACCAAATATTCTATTTTGAGTACAACTCTTATTTTATGTTCAGAGGGATTGGGAGAGGGTGGTGGGTTTGTGTGGAGGGGAGTACTTTGCGCATCCAATATGATTAGTGGATAGCAGAGTTGGATTGAATCTCTTCATTATGCGGTCAAAGGATTGTCCGTAATTGTCCTGACTCGAGTCACCTTATTATTTCTACGGGGAAATATTTCACAATCTTCTTTGAGTCACTTTACAAATAAAAATGTAGATGAAAAAAAGAGGTAATAAAAAGTGAACTGTAAAACTTATTCTTGATCCCGGAAAACGTGCAGAACCTCAATAGATTCTTATTAATCAGATTGTGTTACTGCAATTAATTTTTAATTAAAACTATTATTTTTTAATTAAAGTTGAGTGATCCGATAAGTAAAAGAATACAAAGCCTTAACAGGGAACAATAATGTAAAAATTACAAAAACAGTAATATTTTTACCGAAATCTTTGTCCAAGAAATATTAAACTAATTTATTGTATATAAGGTGAGCCTGTGATTTAGTATCCATATATTTTAAAAAGGAATCAAAACTGGAATACCCAGTGAAATTATTCTTGATGCAGAAAAAATGACACTACCTCAATTGATTCTCAGGCAATTATTTTGATGCAAGTCATTTAAAAATATGATTTATTTTGAGGATCTTTTTTATATATATCAACTTGACAGTGTTTCTTTGTTCCATATATGAAAAGTGTTTTTGAGTTGATGAAAAGTCGTCAGAAAGTCATATTTCATGGTCTGTATTAAGAATATGAATGTAACATCATGTTAATTGTGAAAGGAATTATCGTCCTATAGTTCAAAAGTACAGTCCAGTCGAGTCTTCCTTAACATTAATAATGTATGTACACTGGCGGATCCAGGGCCTTTGTATGGGGAGGGGTATAAGGGGAGGGGAAAATTTTCTATTGCTGAATGCCCTCAGATGCAATTTGGTGCGACAAAAGTGTACAATGGTGATGTTAATTTACTTCTAAAAAAAATGTTTCCCAGGTGTAATTTTCTAAAATATTTATAAAACAAAGTTGGGATCATCTTTCTCAAGAAATTTTATTTTTCATAAGTTATAAATTTCTTACAACCAGCCTGTAACTGCAAAATGGTGTAAACTGTAAATCCTCATGCTCATACATTTAATTTCAAACCAGAAAACGAAAAGGTTTAGACTAGTCTACCACTGCTATTCCTCTCGATTTTTTTAATTTCCAATCATATGATTTAGCGGATGTTCGGAAACACTTTTTGGCTCACCTTTGGGGGGGGCCATGGCCCCCATTGGCCCCCCCTCCCTTGGATCCGCCAGTGTGTATGTACCGTATGTAACCCATCTTGAATGAAGCATTCTGTAACTATACAACGACATACGAAAACTTTACTGTTCGAAACCAAAATAACTTTGTAATTTGTAATATAAAAGACAGAAATCATTGAAATTTATCTAGAACCTTGTTTTATGTGTTAAGCCAAGTGTGTTTAAGACTTAATTTTTCAATCGTATGAATTAAATTACTGAGATATTAATGGCATGTTATGTATTTTGTGATCAATTCTGTGACGGTATGGTCGTATAAACCATCACAGTGGTGCAAGAACGTTTTGAATGGATTAGCAATTTTGAACACCAAACAGTGACAAAGCAAAGTTGCTTGATTTTTTTTTTCTGGTGTAATTGACGAATTTGCTCAAAGAAAAGTACGGAAAGTTATTACCATTTGTGATCTGAAATTCCGAATGTATTCTGTTCTGTTACTTGTAAGTACATGATGAACACTACTACTTGTACATGTATATATTACATAGATCATATATATTTAACACTGATAACAAAAATACTTAATGAGCAGTTTGAAATAGGGCCTACATTTCCCAGCTGGCATGGGCCTATTGCACGGCCCTGGTTCTATGAGAGACTCCTTCAAATCCTCGTTACAAGAAATGGCTGATACTGGCGAAGTCTTCAAAGACAATGTGGTTAATCACAAGGGCGTAGGAACCGGTGGGGCTGGGGGGGCGCCAGCCCCCCCAGTGAAAAATATGGTGGGGCGGAAGTATCATTCCGTCCCCCCCCCCGCAAAATTATTTACAAAATGGAGTGGGTGTTGAAGTGTGCTATATTGCACCAAATTGCATCTGAGGCCAGCTGGAAATGCAAAAAAAGACCCCTCCCCCAGGCCGGCCATCAGTCTTCAGCCCCCCCGCTCAAAAGTACTTTCCTACGCCACTGGTTAATCACATAGGAATAGTACAGTGTGGTAGCCTTCACTTTTTCTTTCTTTCAGAGCTTTTTGTTTAAGGTCAGAGTACTTGAATTTGAAGAATTAAAAAAATAAGAAGAAAATTTGTTTCAAAAGGTGGAAAGTAAAGCACCATTTTGTATCTAAACACCTTCCATTTTTACCACAACATATGTTGTTTTCTTCCCCTGGACGACATAAGAGATTAGCCCCCACCCTGGTACAAAATGGTTTCGCCTCTGACTGCGGCTGATCTTATAGACATATTTAATTTTTGTATTTTAATATTTTTTGTACTCTATGCTGATGAGCTGACCTAATGAATGGTTCGCACACTAGACTAAGTAGCCGAGACACTTTAGCTGATGAGCCCTGCAGTTGGGGAAAAATATATATATATCAATTAATTTTCTGTATAGAAGAAATGTGACATGGACTGACAGAAGTTATTGTATAACATGTAAATAGGTAAGTCTGTCCCGTCAGCCAATTTTTTTCCCCCACTTCGACGCGACCACATGGGCGTGGCTTATGAAATACGTCACAGGCCGGCAAGTTTGTGACTTCGACTTCGAGATGCACGTCCACATGAACTGTACTAGCAGTCACATCGCGATTATGATACCATGCTGCTGGCTGTACGTACGTACGTATAGCTCTTTAATAATATACTCAGCTACGAACAAAGTATGATTTGCAGAATGTTTTAATGTGTCACTTCATATTACACCAGGTAGGCCCACTGACCTTTCAATGCTAAAAACCTACAAAGATACATGTATTGTATTGTGCCCCATATTGTTTTATCCATCATTCTAAATTATTTGTTCATTTATAAATGAACCCCCTTTTAAACGGCAGTAAGGAGCCTACGTGCTTTCATCATTAGTTTACGTACGCTACTGGGTATTGTTACGGACTTGAAATATTCTACCCATTTTATTAAACAGTTGTCACTTGCGTCTGTATTAACTATAACTATGCCTAAATAGCAGTCCCTCTGTACTATACTATTCATTATACTGGTACGTGTACTAGAATCCCTGACATGTAACTTAATTGAGAACTTTCAGCACCCAAACAAACACCCGAGTGATATCACTGCATAGTCTGTGACGTGGACCAATAAGCCGTAACAACGACCGATAGTCCACGCCCATTATGCTAATGTGGCCGCGTCGAAGTGGGGAAACAAATTTCGCGTCCCGTCATGTCATCGTGTACCTGGATTGCCAGTATCATATTACTGCAATGGTAAAAGCTTCTATAATGGAATGAAGAACATTCCACGCGAAAGACGTGGGGTCACCACAATATCTCAAGAAGGGGAGCTTAAACAGATCTCATATTTTGTGTGTATAAGCGCCGTATTAAGTACAAGAAGCCTATTGCTTTTAGTGGAGGTCAAATGTCATTTGGGGATTACCAGGGGTCAAATTGTGAAAACATTGTAAACAAAATATCTCAAGAAGAGAAGCTTGGATACATCTCATGTTTTGTATGTAGAAGAACCTTATTGAGGAAAAGAAAAATATTGTTTTTTTTTTGTTTAGGTCAAAGATCATTTGGGGTCACCATGGGGTCAAATTCTGAAACCGTGTAAACACAATATATCAAGAAGGGAATCTTAGACAGATGTCGTATTCTGTGTGTACGTATGAGTGTCTTATTGAGTACAAGAAGTCTATTGTTTTTGGTGAAGGTCAAAGGTCATTTGGGGGTCATCAGAGGTCAACTTATGAAAACCTTGTAAACATGATATTTCAAGAAGGGAACCTTGGACAGATCTCATCTTTGGTTTGTAGATGGACCATATCAAATTTAAGGAGCCTATCATTGCTTTTGGTGTAGTTCAAAGGTCATTTGAAATCAAAATACGCCCAAACATTTACTTCACTCACCTCTTACCTGTCTCTCCACACTAACGCATCTTCCTAAATATAATACCGCAAGGGAAGCTTGGACAGATCGCATATTTGGTATGTAATTGTACCACATTGAGTAGCCTACAAGAAGCATAATGTTGTGGGAGGAGGTCAATGGTCGTTCTGAGTTCACCAGGGGTCAAATTTTGAAAACCATCTTTTACACAATATTTCAACAAGGACAGATGTCATATTTAGTATGGTGATGTATCTTTCACATTTAGTAGGCCTACAAGAAGTCTGTTGTTGAGGTCAATGGTCATATCAGGAGAGCCTGTGTCATTGTGAATTTATTGTTTGTCACATCACACTGCTTTTCACTGTGTTACTAAGATCAAGTATGTTGTACTATACATTACGTCAGATCCATGAAGAAAACTTCTCATGTTACATCATCGAAACCACAATGCATTTTGGCATTCTGGTTTCTCTGTATTTAAGAAAACACATTCAGTGTTAGTTGGTTTTCTATGACTAACTCCAACCCCGCCTACAGCTCCATGGTTCAGTTCAATGATGCTAACAACCATAAACTGAATCGCAAAGTTCATAATTGACTTTTGTTCACCTTATTCGGTTCAGTGGTTTCAAAAAAAATGTATTGTGTTATTTGGTGAACCACTTCGTTTGTATGAATTCCTATACGTATAACGTTGTTATAAGGTTATCGTTCAAACAGTTGTACAACGTACAGAACTTGTGGATTATTGTGAAAAAGGAGAGAAATATGAAAAGTTTATTCGGATAAAGTGAATGACTATATTCTGAGGAAATATTCTCCGCGATGGAGGGCACAATTTTACTCTTATTTTCAGTTCTCTCCATGGTAACAGTTTCTTTCCAAAGTGAGTATTTTATTGAATTTAATGGTTCACTTGAGTTGTAACTTTGGTAATGGTACGATTTTATACAGCCTTTTTAAGGTTAGGCATATTAACGATGGTACAGCGTTGTAAAACTTTAGACCGTTACACTAGACAGTTAAACGACATGAATTTCGGTGCGTAACGCCGTCCTCTTCAAATACAAGAATGATATAGATTCAGTTAAATACAACGATGGGTATGATAATATAGCCTATATATTCAACGCCATGTACCGGTAACATGAAAAGATATGCGAAAGACCAATACTAAGAGTTGCATGAGTTAGTTTAGGCCTAATTGTCCGGGTAGGGGCGGGGTTGGGAAAGGTGAGTCCGAGAAGGGACGGGTGTGGTTCCCTATTGAGGAGGGGGAGCCGATGTGTGTGTGTGTCACTAGTTGGGATGAGAATGGGAACAACTTGGAGGGATAGAATATGCTAATCTTCGGGAATACCAATAAAACAGTAACACTTTGAGAAGCAGGATTTAAGTTGGCGCATTTTTTGTCAATGCTTTCGAGTGTCAAAGGCGTGCGCATTGGACGAGTGGTGGTTGCAGGGGAACAATCTCTCCACCACCTCAGTTTTAGAAGCATTGGACCAATCCTCCGTACCCACCACCTCAGTTTTAGAAGCATTGGACCAATCCTCCGTACCCACCACCTCAGTTTTAGAAGCATTGGACCAATCCTCCGTACCCACCACCTCAGTTTTAGAGGCATTGGACCAATCGTCCGTACCCACCACCTCAGTTTTAGAGGCATTGGACCAATCCTCCGTACCCACCACCTCAGTTTTAGAAGCATTGGACCAATCCTCCCGTCCCACCACCTCAGTTTTAGAAGCATTGTACCAATCCTCCGTACCCAGCGCCCTTAGGAAACGATCCAGCCTGGGCGGTGTCAATGCCTTAACCAGCTCAACCTTGCGTTTAGACCTATTATAAACTTTTTTATAGTCATATGCCTCAAATGCACCATTTTTTTATGTACCAATATGGTACTTCCCTTGTACGACCGTAGGGCCAGATATAGCCTACCCCTTCTTTCATTGCATACTGGATCCGTCTCAGTTCCTCTCACAAAGATGTATTTTACTACCTAAATTAGTCAGACATGCACATTTTAGACATCTTTTGTTTTAAATTACCAACTTAAATAGTCTAGCGAGTGATTTTAACGGATTTTATGGTTAAATAGCATCGCCAGAACCTTGTTTTTGTTTATCGTAATTGGGTACCAAAAAACTGTCATACGCTGATAATATATTTCACTACCAACAGGACATTTAAGTGCAAACAGTGACGTTACTTCATTTCAGCCCCCCCCCCCCACAAACAACCCCTTTCCTAACCAACTCATTCACCCCTCACCAGGGGCGGAATGGGTCTTAAAACTGGCCCGGGCATTTTCCACCTAGAGCGGCCCATTATTCATTGATATGCTACTTACATAGTGATCGCCTGGGAGGGGTCTATTGATATTTTTTGAAGTTAGCCTAAGGAATGCCTAGATGCAAAATGGTGCTATATCTCTCAATTTTGTAGGTTACAATAAACCTTTAAAATTGACCCAAAAATAATTTACCACAAGCAACACTTGATTAAACTGAGGAAAGTTAAAAACGTAAAAAAAAATAGACAATAATATATGTTTTAGACTGGATTTTATTTAGTTTTTCAAGCATTTTGTGACAACATGCTTGAAGAAAAAAAAAACCTAAACAAAATCCATTAGCACGGACGGGTTGCTAATAGCACGTTCTTTTGTTACGAACTATAGAACAGACTAACTAACATGGTGATTTCATGAGCTGATTCCCACAGTTAAAATATTTTTCTACACAGCCTGTCTATATTCTATTAACTACTGTGAAAATGGGCTGTAATTTTTACCAGGCTCACCGGCCCACCGGGCATTGCCCAAATGCCCGTGTGGCCAGTCCGCCATTGCCCCTCACCCATCCTCAGCCCAAATTCACCGTGCACATACCCGTACTTTTGTCACGCACCCCCAATACCCACACACTAAGGGCGTAGGAACCGGGGGCTGGGGCGCCAGCCCCCCAGTGAAAAATATGGTGGGGCGGAAGTATCATTCCGTCCCCCCCCCCC